>QLOK01042735.1:0-35876 GCA_003313805.1 Tricholoma flavovirens
CTCTTGTGGAGTACGATGTGGGACAGGAATTGTTGCTGTAGCGGTGGTCGGCTGCTGGAAGTGGCACGCACTTGCCAGGAAGGATGATGTTCTCAGTATGGGTGGCAGCGCAGCTACTTTAGGTGCAGATGCGAGAGTTGGGTCGGCTGCAGTTGATTTGAGATAGGTCTCAGCGACATATTTGAAGACGGCCTCTGCTGCGCTAATGGCTTCTTGTTGAGCTTTTGAATTGCCTTGTTCTGCAGTTGCAGCAAACCAATGGCTACGGAGACAGGGGTGTAGAACTGAACAGATGAATATCTGAGTTTTTCGAGGCCCATCTCAGCTGCATGCTGTACCTTGAATGAATGGCGGAAGGATGTCACAACCTCGTTGAGGTGCTTTTCCATTTTGTGATACAGGGGCAAGACGAAGGGAATTGTAGGCATGGTGCTGCATGACATTCGTAGAGTTACTTCCGTGAACAGCTGCGAAGCTATTGATTTTGACGCACCATGGGCAGGAGCGGCGCCGAAATGACCAGCGCTTGGTCCCCGACCTATCTGTGGTAGCTGTCGGTTCGTGAAAGTGTTGCATGCTTGCATTACCTGGACCATGATGTGCCGCCTTTGGCCCCTCCCGTTCTTCTACTGCCCGCAAAGCACTTTCTCCATCTGACTCATCACCAGAATCGATGTCAAGATGGTTACCGTCACTAGGCCTTTTCTGCTGGTTTGTGGATCTGTCCCTGTTTGCGAGCACTCCCTTTTTGACTGGTCGCCCCTGAAGTTGCCTGTTGGCCTTGCGTTTTCTTTTTTCTTCCATTCTAGCTCGCTAACAAACCATTAGACGAACCTGAAGTGGATCTTTTCGGGGTCTGCTTCCACTTCTCGGCCATGCTCAGTCTCACTTACCACCTCGTCCCCATCGCTTGTGTACAAAAATTCAGGGGCCTCCTTATCCAACTCATTGCTACACTTGGGTGGCTGATATGTTTCGTCCTGTGTATCGTCCTCGTTGTCATCTTCAGGCTTAGTGGCCATGAGAGGGACTACATCAGAGGGTGAATTGACAAAGTGACCGCATGCACGGAGCTCAGCAGCAGAGAGTAAGGCGCCATTTTCAACTGCATCCCCATCTGGCTTGGACGAGTCTTTCGGGATCACAACCTTAAGATTGGGGTGCAGTTCTGCCAATTAAGGTTAGGATTTCAATCACTGGCATGATGGAACTTTTCTCAAAATCTACACGCTAACCTTGAGTTTGGCGACGGGGTTTAGTCGTGGCTTCAACCGTCCAAACATAGGAGTCAAGGCCCTGAGCTCGGTCCGTGGCGTGCCGCTTTTGCTTCTCGTTTTCGGGGATGATATTTGTGGAGTCAGGCTTGTCTCGGGTCTCTCGGGCCTGTTGTGCCATGATGTTTTTGACACTCCAAGCTAGGACTATCAGTGTTGACGTTGAAAAATCCAGGAATGGTAAAAATGTACAGTTCTTGGTTTAAACTCTCAGCCACAGTCAGTCAAAACTTCTATTACGTCTATCGAAAAACTGTGTAACCATCTATATACTGTTTAACTACTGTATACTCAACTTTGGCTGCCATCAGCTATACATAAATGTAAACGTATACGGAATAAACCGTTTAAAACGGTTATATAGATAGAACGGTTGGAGCCTTAAACAGAAGCCTGAGTACAATCCTGATGACATGAAAAAGGGTGACTTGCCTGTGTTGCTGGATCATCTGAATGATTTTGCAAGAAGGTTCCAATATGTAGTGGGGAATTTTGAGAAATGCCTATGTGATAAAATAATGCAGGATCACTATCATGATTGTTGGTTGGCACTGTCTTGTAGATCCTGAGTTTATGTCGAATGCGTTGCAGATGTGCCTGCTGACATTCTATTTGCATGAGTTGCTTGGTAAAATATTTCTTCAAAGTGTGTTTGTATCTGCTTTTTGTGGAGTGATGTTCAAGTTCACCCTAGGAAGTCAGCAAATCAGTCCAGGGGCCATATTCAGGGAGAATTGCTTTGTAAAGTGACTCAACTATTTCTGTGGTGTATGAGTCTGTTGTACCTTTCTGCTTGATCATGCTCACATAGTCCCCCAGGCTATGAAACTTGTAAGTGTTTAGATTGAAAGACTTGGGCTGCCTTGAGCTCCAGGCACTTCCAGAACCATTTTTGTCACTCTGCCTCTTTCAGGTCTTCACCTCCCTCTAAAGCTCATGTGCATCAAACTTTGGGCAGATGTTGTCACAGAAATTTCGAAGTTTATGGCCAAGGATGTCAGTTTCCCTGTCAAGAAGCAGGAGGGTGCTGTCACTGTGAAGCCATAGTTTAGACAATCCATGCCAGTGAGCAAGGCAAAATAAGAGCTGGAGAAGTTTAGAATTGTCAGGTGTGGGTAAGAGATCTTCAAATACTGGGATAGCACACTGTAAAAATGCAAGCATGTCATTCATAATGATTAATATATGATCATTGAGCTATGAACCTGCCTGAAGAAAGTCCTCATATTTTGATGTGGTCATCCCTCTTAACTCTGATGAATTTTTAGAGAAACACTGAATGGTATCCCTTCCAAACGTGGGAACTTGCTGATAACTATGGTCATGGTGGAGATTTAAAATAGGAGAGTAAGGGTGGTGTTGTAAGGCACTTGCCATCTATCAAGTCCATGAACAAGATTTTCATTGATAGACTTCAGAATCCGAAGGAGGTGGAGAAACAGTGATTTCCACATTCCCAACTCTACTTCATGCATGAGATCAACAGGGAAGAGAGAAAACACATTAACATTGAAGCAAGACAGGTGCTCAGAAAATGCATTCTAGAAAATAGAAATTAGTATTGATGCTGAGGCTACATTCATGGCACTTACCAAGGTTGGAACTAACAATGTATTGAACAACTGGTGATGTATGTCAACACCATCGACAATGTGATTGCCCTCATAAATGGCTTTACAAGCTGTAGATACAGCACACTGGCATTTTTCATCATCCATTCAGTGCAACTTAAGCCTTTGTTGTTTATCTCACTTCATGCCTAGGCAGTCAACTTTTGACTTGAGGATTTCACAGCAAGGGCAAGGGCAGAACCCCCTTTCTTTTATGCTAACCATGAGCACTCTGGCGAAGCAGGTTCAGTTAAAGTTCCAGTTGTCTAAGATAGATGTACTTTTCCTGATAATCTGCAGAGTAGGTAAATATGTGGGGGAACAACTTGCATGTAATACCATCACAACAGTTGATCAATGATGACAATACCAAACTCATATGCATGAAGAAAATCATCATCTAAAATGATCTTCCACTGCTCATGGACCACCTCATGGTGACAATGAGCCATGAACTGCTGGCTGAATTTCTTTTTACCCATATATTTGCTAGTGAAATCTTTAAAGAGTCCAGAAGCTGATTAAATGTGGAGTTAGGACAAGTTTAGAGATAACTTAACCTCACCTCTTTGAAGTAGGCTACATGCTCACAGATGTTAGAGGAAGGTCTATTCCACCTGTATCTTGATTTGTTGCTGAAGAACAGGTACAATGGCCAGAGCTTTGTACTGCTCTAGGGGCTCGCTGTACTTCTCTCTGGGCATTGATGAAAGCAGGAGAAGTGTATAGCTCTCAATGAAGATGAACAGGCTGCATGTCTGGGACTGGTTTCCAAAGGAGCTCATACGGCTCATAATTAAAATGGGGATCATGAACAGGGTTCTGAAGCTTCTCCCACATTATAGCTGTCAAGGATCGGTGGTAGAAATTAGAAATCATGTAGTCACACACATGTGGGTGTGTAGCTCTTGAATTGAAAGGCACAGGAATGATGACTGATGATCTGTGCCAACCAGCATCCTCATCCTCCCATTCCCCTCTATCCCACTTGTTGGTTGCTAATATCTTGTTGATACCATTCCACTTTGTATACCTGACATCATCTGGGAAAACTTCTGGCCTGCCCACAATATATATGAGCTTCTTGAAAACTTCCTGTGACTTCTGGACACCTTTATTCAAGTACCAATCTCCTAGCATGAATGAATTCTTGTTTGGATAAGGATAGAACTCACTGCCAGCAGGAAGAGGATGCAAGAATGGTGAGACACTGAAAATTGCTGTCAAGGTAGGGTGAACAATATTCAAAAGTGTACTCAGATCAACCAAGTTTTCAGAATCATGGCTTGGAAATTGATGGTCATGGTAATGGCAAAAAACACCAAATGGATTCCTGTCTGTGTTATACACTTCTTGATCAGCAGGGGAACATTCTGAGGAACTCTCCCCAGCAGAACCAACTGCAGAAAGCTCCAATTGAGTAGGTGGTGTAGTAGTTTCTCTTTCTGGAGGTGCAGGAAGACAATCATGCAGCTTCTCATAATGCATTACCATACAAGAGTCGTGAAAATGGGGAGGTAGCAGCCAGCGGTGTTTCTCTGGCCTTGAATTTTCCAACTGGGAAACAGTCTCAAGAGAAGTACCCTGACTAGTAGTGGGCATGCTGTCATCTTCCTGTGGACTTCTCTCAGACTACAGCAGATGAGGAACAATGACAGCAGCACTTACCAACACCACTGTAGAATCCACCTCTTTATCTGGGATAGCCAAAGAACCCTGAGCACTTCTGTGTTTCCTGTTTGCTATAGCAGTTTCCAGACACTTCTTGCTGTGTCCACAGGATTTCTGGTGATTGCTCAATGCAGCAGGTCCACCAATCGCATGACCACACCCTGGATTACAGGAAAGTATGAGGGTTCCCCGGTAACCAAAGAGCCCTAAGATAGGGCTTACACTTAAACCTATTTTAGATTGATGACAAAAGGCACTGATGCAACCATCGAATGACCCATTAAGTAGAATACATGATGCAAGTGAGAATGCACTGGCACTGCCATCCTCCTCGAGCTGATTTATGTGAGCCCCACTGGCTGTGCTACTCATGTGCATCACTAT
Source organism: Tricholoma flavovirens (assembly GCA_003313805.1). Taxonomy (NCBI): domain Eukaryota; kingdom Fungi; phylum Basidiomycota; class Agaricomycetes; order Agaricales; family Tricholomataceae; genus Tricholoma; species Tricholoma flavovirens. The sequence goes on from QLOK01042735.1 coordinate 4,940, forward strand.
TATCTTACTAGGCAACAGTGGCTGCATGTAATGTGCAGAGTGAGGAGGATGCCATGGCAGTGTGGGTGGAATTACTTAAAGTGGTCAAAGAAAATGAAAGTGATGATAATTAATATCAGAATACAGGGGAAGAAGGTACAGTCAAGAAGCTAAGCATTATGATAGTCCATAGCAATACACCCTGAGATTTGCAAGGGCCTACGTGGGCAAGGAGCAATGGGCAGGACACCTGGCCCTTGAGCCTGTTGGGCAGTCATACAATGATGCACACTGCACAAGGTCTCTCATTTTTGCAGCAAGGCCCACTTCACAGTCTTTCTCCAATCCTGACAAGCTCCATGCGAGGGTTAAGTGGGGTATTGTAAAGCACATTCTGCAAGTCCTCTAAATGGATAGTCTGAGTCACTTCACGGAGGATGTCAGAACACTTGTCAGTGTTGGGGTTAATAGGGTATAGAGTCGTGCCCATAGATTCTGCCACTTTACAGATATTGGATAGGAGGGTGTTGCCATGAGTAAATATGATGAAGACATTCTTGTGGGTCAGTGGTAATGGACCAGGGTATTTATCTGCCATTACAGTAAGTTCTAGGAATGTTAAAAGACATTGGGAAGGTGAAAGTTGAATTCCAAATGTGAGATGACATGCTGCCTTATACTTGCAAGGGCTGATGCTGAAAGAAGAAAGAAACAAGCAGGGGCACCTGGCCCTTGAGCCTGTTGGGTGGACATACAATGATGCACCCCAGAACAATGGATTGCTTTGTTTGTTGGTGAAGGCTTGCATGAAAGATGAGAACAGATTATGCACTGCCTGTGGTTTGCAAGGGTTACGTGGTAGCATGAAGAAACAGGTGGATACTCCAAGTAATGCTGTCACGCTGTCGCCTTGTAGCAGGCAAAGAATTTATTATGACTTCAATTGAATGGATACAGAGTATGACTAGAATACACCTATATACATTGATGGTACAGTGTACAGTGGAAGATGGGTTGAAGTGTGGCGAGGCTGAACATAAAAATAAGTAAAATCATGAAATGCAGAAATAAGTTATAGCCCTCTAGCGTGATACAATGGGGTTGAGTAACATTGGTAGGTTTACAAACAGCTCTGGAATGTCCAACACTTCAACGTTCCAGGGGTCTTGATGATCAAGAGAGGCATGAGTCTTACGAAGAGCAGCTTCTGCAGAAGCTTCCATGACAGGTGTATGTAGTAATTTTGAGGCTGGGGATTGTAGATACAATGAATTTATGGTGCGTTCAATCGAGGCCTGTAGTGTAGTGGTCACAAACTCCATGTGGATATGCAGTGCATCATCCAGACGTTGGTTGGAGTGATCCACTTGCTCAGAGACCATATGCAATTCAGTCTGTATCTTGACCAGCCAATGGCGGATAAAAATGGCATAAGGCAACCAACCTATCAATGTTATCCAGTCAACTGAACTTCTGATCAAAGCCTCTGTTCACCTTCAACAAAGTCATCAACAATAGAAAATGCAAGTTCATTATGATTTACCTAGTAGGCATGGGCAACTGTATCAGTTGCATATTGGAGGATGTGTCTGATTTCCTCAAATTGTTGTTCTGATGCTTCCAACAACTCTGCCTCTTTGGAGTCATGAATAAGATGGGTTAAAAACTCCACCACCAATGGTGTAAATTAGATATATCATATACCTGGATGAACAATGCACTTACATTGGTTTCAAACTGGGATTTGAGACTACCTTCCAGTCCCAATCAGGGCAACACCACAGCCATGACTCCCTTGTCTCATTCAATAGGGTATCCATTTGATTTAAGATCTGCTTGTTGGAGGATGTGTACAGGGAACCATGATGAGCCATGCATGTCACATTCTCTAGATCCCAATTAGTGGCCTCAGTTTGCAATGGTGATTGTAGGGATAAAGCAGAGGACTGCATTAATATGAAGTTTGGGTGATGGGTATGAGTGATTTGGGGCCCAACTGATGACCTGGGAGCCTTATAGCATTTCAACACTTCACTAAGATGATCAGATCAGATTGTCCCACCAGGGATATATATGAACCCTGTCAGGGGTACAAATAGGACCCCAGAAAGCTCTATGGTGTCCTATAGTCTGGCCAGTCACAGTTGTAAGCGATGGGCAAAATGCCAGTGATGCAGTATAATTTGGACCTAAAAAGATCCACTGTGACACCACAGGTTTGAACCCTGAGACTAACAGAAAGTTGAACACATTAACCACTAGGCTACAGTGACTCTTTGTGTCAATCAGTATATCATTATGAATGATCTTTCTCTGGTGATCATGTGGATTGTACTACGACAGTCAACTCCCTCATAACCCATACCCCTCAGTGGATGCTCTGGGCTATGGGTTATGAGAGAGTATGGGTTTCTAGGATGTCATTAAAAATAGGTCCCAAAATTCAGAAAAAACTCAGAAAAAACTCAGTGTTATATTTCTGAAGTACATTGAGATGTTATGGCTGAATTCAATACAATTGAGTTCATTGGTCCCATACAAAAAATCTTATACACATCACATCAGCCAAGTTTCGGTTCCCAATGGGCTTTTCAACCAAGTTAATGTAGCTGCTAGAATACCATATAACTTATGATATATGTTTGTAGGCTATTCACCATTGACTATGGGTTGAGCCTGGAGCTTCTCTCTTAGTTATAATTTTATTCTAGAAGGTTTATGGCCTCTTGCTCACTTTATTGGAATGAGTAGAGTCTACTGCAGAGATTTGAGTCGGATTTGGGTACCATACTGGGATTTGCAACATTTCCAGCAGCAAAAGTATCACCCGGGCTGGTGGTTGGTGTGATGAAAGTAGCTATTTTCAGTAAATAGAAAGGCTCGGCATGATTCTGCATCATATTTTGCATTTATAAATTTCCAAATATGGTAATATATTTATACTAAAATGTATGGGTTATGTGGTATGAGGGGGTATGGGTTATGGGTTCCAATTCCCTGCCTACCAACTTGGTGGATCAAAAACTCTATGGGTTATGGGAGAGTATGTGTTATCAGAGCTATGGGTTATGAGGGAGCCAACTGTAATCAACCTGGGCCACCCAGCTACATCTTGTGTTTTCCCTGCCAAAGTGGCTTTCTCACCTGCCAAATTTTGAACTTGCAAATACACTAGTGACTGAGAGATCTACGATCTGCTGGTCAGCTTGTCTTGTTCTGATGTCAAATACATAGCATCTCAGAACTGTCAAAGAAATGTTGGACAACAGTGATCATGATGCTTCCAAGTCAATTGTGACCAGAGAGCCCTAGATACCAAGGAATGAGATTCGAATGCTAGACTAATTCATGTACCTACAACTTGAATCTATGATAATTTATGACTTCACAGGTCTGTACAGATGAACATCACAAATTGACAGATCAGAAGGAATCTTTATGGCTAGGCTTGCCATACTGATATCGATTAACAATTAAAGAGGCTCAGGCCTCAATGACTTGGAATCTTTAGGCTGATGACCATGCCATCAATTATCAATTAACCTGATGTGGTTCTGTACTAGCATTTCTTCCACCTGTGCCCTATCATGACCTCCATTCATCAACATCATGTCTCTTATAGAAAGAATGAAAAGAGATGCAATCATTCTGTTTTATTCAGCATGTACTTGTAACATGATATTTGTGGATGACAAGATCTGAGCCAATCCCAAAAAACACCACTGCCAATAGGGCCTATAAGTGATCAAGATGAGAAAGAGAAACCAAAAGCAATACAATCCAAGATTGATCATGTGCTTCACAACCATTGTGTGCACATTTTGAGTGGTCATCTTATGCCTGCAGAGTATGAGGTGCACACAAACAACATATGTGTATTTGATTGATTAAAATGATGAGCTCTGATCCTTGACCCACAGTTCCAAGGGAAATTTGTCCTCTTGGTCTATCTGTAGAAGGTATGCCAGTGCTTCGGTTAGCTTAGATCTTTGCATTACTAAGCACTGATGTACTTGTGTCATAGAACTCCATTGACAGGCTGAGCCAGAAGAAGAAGAAGAAGATTCCGAGGGAAGTGATGAGGGTAATGGGAGCTCATGGGGTAGGCCATTGGTTCCAGGGGCACCTGAAAATAAAACTAATCATGCGCAATGGAAAGCACATCAGAAATTCTTAATGCAGCAGGCTATGTCTGAGCCCTCCTCTATCATCAATAATCCTCATTGCCTGATCATTGAATTGCAACATCACCAAACTGGGCAAGGTCAACATCTGTTCACTGTTTTAAGCAGAAGTAATATTATTTATTCAGTGTAACTGACCAAAGATTTTTAGATGTATGCATTAGTTATGTATATATCTTTCCATCTCCATTTTTGCAATCCAATATGGGCTGACGCAAAAAAAAAAAAAAAAAAAGCCTGAAAACAGGTATTTCCTGTCGCAGCAAGCTCCGGAGTTCAGGGGTGCATTAAGTACTGTTCCAGTGGTGCCTCCTCACACAGCACCAGAACTTATCTTTGATTTCTGACCAATGTGGTGGAAAATTACCCACACTGTTCTGAAGGATCTTCACTCATCGCTTTCCATGATTCCAATAGTGGCAGGAAAAGAGTACTTTGAATTGCATGTTCAGCCTTGGATATGGTGTGCAGGCTTGGCAACCATCAGAAGTTACAACAACATCTATGCCCAAGCAGAGCTGAGTCAGTGGTTTGATCTTAATATAATATGATAGACTTACATCCCAGATCTTGGTTTCATGGACACCAATGGAGGTCCCTGGTTCTACCTTGTCAGAGTCATAGAAACATGCAACCCACTGATAGTTAATTATGTGAGTCCCCTTAGTCTGTTTTCCAACTCCATATCTGACAGTCCAAAAAGCTTGTTGAACAGTACATCAGTGGAGAGAAAAGGCTGATGCAACTGACCATGAACATGTTAGAAGCTGTAGTGAATGATGAACCATACTTTTATGGGGAAGCAGATGTGAAGAACACGATGGAGAGTGGAACATTTGACACATACAACTCAAAAATAGTGAGTTTATGACTGACTTGATATCTGTTCTACCTTCATTGTATTGCCAGTATGATAATGACAAAGTTGTTCCCCTGTCTGCAAAACCTATCATCGCTGTTGTGACAAGGATCTTGTTACACCACCCATTCGATGCAAATACAGATCCGTTAACACATGACTCTGAACCAGAGAGATCAGCTGTTCTCTGGGTGAATGGAGCAACTTTGGTGTGTTTATGTTTCTGTGTCAGCCTCACATGGACTAAATGTCTATAATAGGTTCACTGGTGGGCATTGACTTTGATCAACACACCTACAGACATTGCTGATCTGGGTGATCTGTTCGTCACATATCTCCACACTGCACAAGGTCTCTCATCTTTGCAGCAAAGTTGCCTACCTGAAGCTATCAAAGATATGGATGCAATGGACAATGCGGATGTAGGTTATCCCATTGCTGATGGACTGCTTCAATACTGAGCACCACTATCAGGAAATGGTTCCTACCTTCTTCCAGAGCTCTCTGCAAGCTTCTTAAATGTCACATTGAGTTGAATATATTCAGAGGGAGTCTCATAAAGGTTATTGTATATGTCATCATGTTTGAATTAGCTTGGAATGTGTTTGGATTTTGCTGAAATGATATGCTGCATTATACTTGCGAGGGCTTATGCTGACCATATGCTGAAAGAGAGAAGAAACAATCAGGGCACATGGCCCTTGAGCTTGTTGGATGGTCATGTGATGACATGCCCAGGAAAAGAGGAACATTAGCTGGACCCTGATACATTGCCTTATACTTGCAAGGGCTTACACTGACTCGGAAAGACTCAGAGGCAAGAAATAAGCAGGGCATGCTGACTTGGAAAAAGTGGAGACTCATGCATGCTCAGTTGTGCCAGTGATGAATCCATAATGAACCCAGTCAATATGAGCTGAAGTATGACTGAATTGAATGACTGACTCAAGGTTGATCTAAACATCTGTGGCTGAGATCTCTGCCTCATGGTCATCCTGCTGAAGCAATGGTATATTGTTGTTGAATGAGGTCCTGATGTCCATTTGATGTCCTTGTGCCTTAAGGTACATGTTAGTAGCTTGAATAATGACAAAGCACCCCTAGTCCTTACCTTGTTGGAGAATACAGCAGTCTCCCATAATACATGTCTAGCTTCTATCAATTCCTTTGTCCTTTTGCTTAATGTCTGGTAGCTATCGTTCATCCTGATGAGCCTCAACTCATGCTCAGCTAGCATAACAGCCAGCTCATTGATAGTTTGCACAGCACAGGGCCCAGAAGAAGAAACATGATGAGTCATCTCATCAAAGCACCGAATCTGTTGGACAGAGGTCTTTACTCTCCCCCTGGTATTCCACACAGATCCATGCAGAATGGCATGGATTCCATGGAATTCTGTGGAATCCACACAGAATGGGGTGATCCCAAGAACCCTGTTTTTTGGTGTATTGTGGCTTCACCATTCTGCACAGATCCATGTTGATATGCATGGAATGATGCAGAATCTGCAGATTTCCTTGGACTATTCCATGTTAAATTTAATTCACATGGACTAGGACTGAAACCAGTCCTAACTCATCCATGTCAGTCTGAGTAGATAGTTATTTATGTTGGAAAAATATTGTTACTAGTGGGAATTGAACTTATGAGCATAAGACCACATGAAAATGATGAGATGTGAGTAACCATTAGAGTAAGAGACCTTGCCATAATAGGGACATTTAGATCTGTAAGTACTATTTGAATCATGTGACTCATGTGCAGGCTCAAGAATAGGGTTGTTCACAGTAGCCATTTTTGGGCCATTTTTGGCTCATTTTTGGCTTCATTTTTAGCTCATTTTCAATCATTTGGCAGTAAATAAACAATAATGATGTCAACAATGAAGTGAAAAATGATGTGAAAAATGGTTACTGTGAACACTCTGAAATACAAACATTTCAAAAATGAAACAAAAATGCATTTTACCTACCTTTGGCAGTGCTCAGCTTATTCAAACTCCACCTCAAAGGACTTGGTGAAAATTATTTTCATCACCAAAACATGTAGTAACTCATTGTTGGCATAATTTTGGGTCTTTATCAACTTTACGACTTAAGTTACTAAGTTTAAGGATTTGGGGTTTATATTTTCTTTCATACTAACAGAAATAACTATGAAAGAAAAACTATGTAAAAAATGGGTCCCTCCTGTCATTCCCATTGTCTCATCATCCTCCCCATCATCTCATCTTCTTTCCATTGTTGCCCCCTCATCATCTCCATTCCCTTGTCGTCAGCTCCCACAATCCACCCTATGAGCAGCGGCTCATAGGCATGGGAGTTGGCGCTGGGTGCTCATTGTTGTCGTGGAGGTCATGACAGGGCAGTTAGCACCCGATCCACCCTGCGAGCAGATGCTCACAGTGGCTGGTGTCGGGTGCTGCACTCTCACTCCCGTATGCACCAGCGTTCCTCCCTATGAGCAGTTGCTCGTAGCAGAGGGGTCTGGTGCCATGGGTGTTGTCATCTCCCCCTCATCCCTGTCGTCATCCTCGTGAGGGTGGGGCAGTGTGGTGTGTCATTGGTCGTCGTCGCCATCTTTCCTCCTCCCACTCGTAGCTGCCGCTGCTTGTGCCTCATCGGTGTTCCACCGGGGACCCACCCCACGAGCAGATGCTTGTGAGACTGGGGGCAGGTGGTGCATTGTCTGGGCCCGGGGTAGTCATCATCATCATCGTTAATAATTTTGTTAGTAGCAAAAAAATGAATTGAACAAGGAAAGAAACTTACCCATGGCCTTTTTTGTGTTCCTCATTATATGGCACTGTATCTGTCATCTGTGCCTTCCATTCTTCTGTCCCTGTCGTCCCCCCCCCCCACCATTTTGGTCATGTCATGTTGTTGTCTGCCCCTGTCCCCATCCCTCTCATCATCTTGTGGTTGTCCTCATCGTTTGGTCTTTATCCCCTGGTCCCCATCATTGTCGTTGTCATTGTTGGTGTTGGTGTTGTCCTGTCCTGTTATTTTTGTCGTCGTGGCTCCCCTCGTTGCATCCTCCCCATCTTCTCCGTGCTAGTTGCTCATTTCCATCCTGTGAACAGCTGCTTGCAGTGGTGGGGTGCTGGTGGCCGTCGTCATCTTTTCCACCCCCTTCCCTGCCCCGTTGTCCCTGTCATCGGCTGTAGTCCTGTTTGTTGTTGTCCTGATCCATTATCCACCCCACGAGCAGGTGCTCATAGTGGTGGCATGGATGTGAGTGTGCCGTCTTGGCACCGTCTCATGGTAAATAACAAAACCTAGAACAGAAAATGAAAACATCAGTTAGTTAAAAAGAAAAGAAGAGAAATTGAAAAAACAAGTTACCTAGGGCCCAAATGACCTCTGTCGTTGTTTGGGCCCAATGTGGTTGTTTTGTGGTGGCTGGTGGGGTTAGTCAACATGGGAGTGGTGATGGAGTTATGGTGGGGGAGAGGACGTTGTCATTGATGCTGCGTCAGAGCGGAGTTTGAAAGAACAAAAAAAATGGGATGCGAAAATGAATGTGAAAATGATCATTTTTGTAAATGCAAGGGTAGGGTTCAATTTTTCAAAAATGATCATTTTTCAGTTCATTTTCATCTCATTCTGAAGTCCATTTTTGAAAAATGAGATTAAAAATGAAATTGAAAATGAGCCGAAAATGGCCTGAAAATGGCTACTGTGAACAACCCTAATGTGTCAACAATGTTTGTTGATCAATCAATCAACCACTACCACTAACCACCACTCTTGACAATGCTGCCACCACCTCCTACCCCTCCTCCTGCCTCTACACAAACACACAACAACCAAATGGGCCCAAGTAAGTTTTTTTTGAAATGTTTTTGTTTTATTTTAACTAACTTTTTTTCCACATCGGCCAAGAAATGGCCCAAGAGATGTCAAACCATGTCTCTTGGGCTATTGATAAGTGTTTTTAAATTTCATTTCATTATTAATTTACTAATGAGCTGTTTTTAGTTTTTTTTTAGGCCTCAACGATGACTACAAACCGCGATGACAACCACCACAGCCACCACATCAACAATGAAAGGCCCAAGAGACATCAAACAACTTCTCTTGGGCCATTGGTAAGTTTTTTTCATTTCATTATTAATTTACTAAAGAACTTTTTGTTTTTATTTTTAGGCCTGATGACAACTACCACCACCATCACCATCACAGAACCCCCAACCATGGCTGTGAGCAACTGCTTGCAGCATGGGAATGGCTATGACTACCAAACCCCAAGAAACAGCAATGCCACCAGGACCACCACCACCACCACCATGAACAGAAATGAGGGGTGACAGGCACTGACAAAGATGAAGATGGAGAAGGAATGAGAACAAGGACAAGGGAACAAAGACAAGGACAAGGGAATGAGGACAAGGGAACAAAGACAAGGACAAGGACAAGGGAACAAGGATTAGGGAACAACAACAAGGACAAGGGAACAAGGATGAGGGAACAACAACAAGGACAAGGGAACAAAGATGACAATGAGGGAACAAGGGTGAGGACAGCAGGGACAGCAAGGGAACGAGGATGAGGATGGTGGGGATGACAAGGGAATGAGGATGATGACAGCAGGGTCAATGAGGGAACAACAAGGACAATGAGGGAACAACAAGGACAATGAGGGAACAACAAGGACAATGAGGGAACAACAAGGACAATGAGGGAACAACAAGGACAACAAGGGAATGAGGACAGGGGGGCGGATGACAATGAAGGGGACTGGGAGCCACCCCACCAACCAGGGATGACAAGGAGGCACCTGCCACTGTGAGCAACTGCTCACATGGGGGAAAGCGGGTGCTAATGGTGATGGGGGGTGGTGGGACAATGACCCAGTCTTTGAGAATCACTGAGGTGCTTGTATTAGGCCACTGAGAAGTACAAGGAGAAGTAAATGAATGTAGATTAGGGATTGAAGTAAGCTAAGATGGGTGAAAGCACATAGCACTTCCTGACCTGCAGAGCGGAACTAAACCCAAGGTCGAGAGGGCAAGACAAGCTGCAATACCCATGTCCTAGGAGTCTGATGACACATCAAGTGAATCTTGGTACCCATCATGAAGGAGGCAGATATGTATTACATACAGATTGAGGCAGTGCTTTAATGGACATGCATCGTACCCTGTATTGCTGCTTGTGCTAGACAAGCGATAAAAGTTTTCTTTGTGAGGGGGAGATAGCATGATTTAGCCTTGTAGGCGAAAAGATATGCTGTTGCTGGTGGCTGGTTGATTTGCATGTGATTTTTGAGGGCATTGTAAGGCTCAGTAGGTCCATGTTGGCATGCCCACAACACATCTTTGCCTTCATGTGAAGATTTAGTGCAGGGGAGATGAAGCACTGTCACCTGTAAGCCATTTCGGCCTTTTTCACCTTTAAGGTTTGCTGGTGTCACATGTTTGGCCAGATTAAATCTGTCTAGCTGCATTACTGTGAATTCTCTGACTTGTCCTGCAGTGTAGAAGCATGTGGTGAGGCAGGCAAAAACTGCTGCATCAAAGGGGACATTGAGGTTCATCTTTTGTTTGAGCTTGGTATGTAGTTGATGGTGTAAGGTCAACGTTTCATTTGGCTTGGATGTTGATGGAGTGAGTTTTTTGGCTCCTTTTAGTAGGAGCTCAACTTCCAGGTCATTGAGCTGCCACATGATGCCATGAAGGATGTGCCACACATGTACACCATATATGTATGTAGTTGGAGATGGTTTTCCCAGAGTATGCCCCAGCAAGCTTGGAGATAAAGGCTGACAGCAGCACATGGCTGGTAGGGGCATGTTGAAGCTCAGGGATCTCTTTGTCATCACAGTAGACATGATATGTGAGGAGGCTGGACCCATAGGCTTCATGGGTACCCTTGGCCCATGCTTGTGACATCACATCTAAGATACATTTGAGATCTGTGCCAGAGAGGTTGATGTCATGCCCTTCAGAGTCTTGTGGTGTACAAGTGCATATGGTGCAGGTGCTGCAGAACCTAGGGGGCAAGGAAGGGTGTTATCTCTTGATTGATGTCTTTCATTAGCCTTCCATTTGGTCATGGGTGTTTGGGAATTCATACTCATTGAAAAGGAGGTAGTCTTCCTTGGGCTCCCAATGTTCACAGGCAGGCTTTGGGGTAGGCATGAGAACAATACCACATCGATGAGCATTGAGTTCAGCTGGTAGGAGTTTGCTGTTGAAGTCTGTGATGAAGTTTGAGATTTTGGCAGGGATGATTGTGACAGGGAGGAGGTGGCAGGATTGGGGGTAGATGCTTCTTGATGGGCCATTGGCAGGGTTGTCTTTGCTTGGGACATGACAAGAGTGGACAGTGCATTGGCAAGTGTTTGAGATCTTGTGGATTCTGTGGAAGACTGAGTTTGTTTGCTTGTTTTTGCTTCGGCCTTTCCACTAGCCTTCAACAACACCTCAATTGTTGCCATAGAGCTTGAAGTGGTCTCCAGGGGCAGCTGTTGCAAGGATGGCTTGGACCAGAAACTCAAATCCAACAGTTTCTGCCCATCCGATGTCACACCCATCAGACTTCCACCCTGGGACGAGCCACCATGCTCTCCACCTGTGACTGATTGTGATAGCAATGCCATGCCAGAGCTGGCATCTGAGTAGGCCTCGATTTCAATGAGCTTGTGTGGCCCTGGGATTTTTCAAAAGAGGTGTGGGAGGTTGAGGGTCGCTGTCCACCACCTGAGATCTTGTGAGGTGTCTTGAGGTGCATGGTGTGGAATGAGAGGATGGTTATTGAAGGTACTGAGCATAGATTCCAGGATTGTGAGGTATGCTCTTCAGCAGGGACCACAAGGGAGGCATGCAAGAGTTTTCTGTAAAGCTTTTGTACATCTTCCAGGGTGTGAGTGGTACTCACAGCCCACTTCATGATTGCATCTGAGTATTTCTCTTTCTTTGTTGGTGGGATCATAACCATGTGGGCCTGCAGGTCCCATGAGAAGCCCAGGTATGGGAACAAGTGCCCAAATGTGATTGTCTTGGTACTTTCCCATGGTATACTGAGTAGAGATGAAACATAATCGATATCAGCATCATTGTACATAAACACAGTATCTTCTGGTGAATGGGGAGAATTAGATGAGAGATCTCGGAATGATACCCTAGCATCCTCATCAAATTCTATGGGGTGCCCATCAGGCATGGTTTTGCCTTGGAATCAGAACCTGCTTTATTCCTGAAGCTGACCTCCATTGGCTGTGATTTGGCGATGCCACTCTTTTTGCTTGTTATTGTAGTTTGGTAGGTGTTCCTGCAGGACGCGAAAGAAGACATGATCATCCACCCACTTGGAAAGTGGGCCAATTCTGGAAGCTCAGAATATATCAGCTGCTGCATCAGTGACAGAACCATGGATACCTCCAGCTGAAGAGAGGCCAAAGTTGTTGTTGGTATTGATAGGGAATTGATCTGCATCCCATAGCTTGACGACGAGCCCAGGCCACTGATCATGGGTGATGGGCACTGTCCAATATGCCTCTGCCACATCATGAACTGAGGCTTGGGAGCCTGGTGGGAGGTGCCAGATAACTGTACAGAGCATTGTGAAGGTGCCCCATGTGCATGGGAAAAGATTAGAATCAATAAGGTGATTAATACATAGATGTAGAGGAACTTTGAGGTGAGCATGGAAAGGAGAAATTATGAACAGCCTGATATTTTCCAGGCTTGCTGTGCTTTGGGACAAGCGAGAGTGGTGATGATTGAAAGGGACCAATGAGTTCCTCAACCTCATCTTTGGATAGGGGGCCAATGTATCTTCCAGACTCAAACTCTCTATCCAGGATTTCCTGATATTGTTGCATGTGCACATGGATGGATGGGCCATTAGCTGGCATGTTGGTGAAACAGATTGTGGGGATCCAAGCATCAAATCAATGTCTGAGACTTCTAGGCAGGGATGGGTATTTGTCGAGTAGGCCATATTTTGCGAGCATGTGGCCCCACATCTCAGAACAGTATGGTGTGAGTGCATTAGTCTTTCTGTGTTCGAGCACACTCTTGGGCTCCATGGTCATTCTTGCCACAGCTAGAACACTTGTGATGGTGGCTGGCACCAGAGGTTGAGCAGCTGTTTGGGTGCAACCAGTCTGAGCAGATGACAAGGCCTGCTAGGCTGACAAGTTGACCCTGGTTGGTTCTGTGGCAACGAGCCTTCTCTCCATTCCAGAGGGTCTCGGTGCAGCACTTGCTGATCCTGTGGCGGTGTTGCCCAAGGCATACAGCACAAGCAGATGGGCCTTGAGAGCTTGCACCTGCCAGAAAAGATGGCCAACAGTTTAAAACAGCATGGACTGGTGAATACAGATGTCATTTCCAAGGGGAATGCTGCTGAGTGGGGGAGGGCAGGGGGCTGTAGGAATGTTCACCTTGACAGTGGGTGTCCACATGCATGCCTTGTTGCTTGGCACCCTGGTTACATTCTACATAGTATTTAGCAGTGTAGCGGGTAGCATGTGGCATGGTAGCAGCATAGCATGGTAGTGTGGTAACGTGTAGCATGTAGCATTTAGTGGTGTGGCACATAGCAGTGTAGCAGGCAGTGATGTAGCATGTAGCAGTGTGGCATGTAGCATAGCATGGAACATAGTAGCTGGGTTGTAGCATGGAATGTAGCATGGAATGTAGCATGGAATGTAGTAGCTGGGTTGTAGCATGGAATGTAGTAGCTGGGTTGTAGCATGGGGGGGGGACACAGTCGAAGGGTCACAGTTAACAGGTATAGGGAAGAAAAAAAAAAATTGGTCAGCCTGGAAATGTGGGGATGAGCAAATGGGCACTGACCTCTCATTTGTTTTCAGCATGCTCTCCATCCCATATTTTGTTGGAGATTGATTCCATTAGGCTGTCATCAATCAAAGCAATGTTGAAAGCCATGCCTCCTTCTTGTTTAAGTGTGTTGTGCCAGTGGCAGCAGACTCTTGCCCGGTACATGAGCAGGATTTTTTCACAGCATGCTCAAGTTTTGTAAGAGCTAGACTCGAGCCCTATGAAGAAGTGCGCTAGTGCACTTATGTGTTTGACAAGCCAATTTGGCCTTTTCGAGGTATTTCAGAAGGATGTTCTTCATGTAGCTCATTTGATTCCATGAAAGGTTCACATCCAGGATGATGTTCTTCGAGGCTCGGACTGCTGAGATGGATCGGAACGATACCAGGTCTCCAACTTTGGAAAGCCAAAGAGCATCATCAGCTTCAGTGCATTGGTAGTGTTGTGCATCCAGGCAGCCTTCACAAGTGAAATAGAATAGTTCAACATATTTGAAGTTCTTGAGTTTATTGAGTGCATACATTGATGGGCATGGTGTGATGAAGGATCCAACAGACTTGTCAGTGTCAAAGTCATTCATTGCTGCCGCCATATCTCCCCTCTGATTTGGTTTTCTTGTCTCCAAGCATCTACCAGCTGATTGACAGCCTCTTCTTCTGTTGATCCTGCATTGACAACAATGGCATGGAGTAGATTGTATGGTGCACTAGTGAAATCAGGGCAGGGTTCTAAGTTGGGATTGTGTTCAATTTGAGGCATGTTGCTTGAATTACATGGTGTAGTAGTGACAGGAAAGCTAGACTATGTGGAAAAGACTAGAAAGGACTGAAAAGAAAGGTCCAGAGCAGAGGAAAATGGTATGTCAGCAGACATTGTGGTGGTGCAGAAGAAAAGGGCACATGCTGCACCCAATGTTTGCCCAAAGACAATATTCTAATCCTCTACTCATGCCTAATTATGTAATAGAACTGCAAGATGACAACAGCGGAGGGGGAGGGATGGGGAGGGAGGGACAGCAACACCAAGCACCCAGTGCCCACACAAGGCCCCCCTTGTGTGTGCGAGGGGGGGCATTTAAATTTCTAAATTAGGTTAAATAGTTAGGCCCCTGCCCCTCGAAAATGCGAGGGCAGGGTTTGTTTATTTATTCATTGTACCCCTCGTGTTTGTGTGGGGGTAATTGATAATTAATATATTTCTATTTAATCTCCCTGCCTCCCCCTGTGCCCATCCTTGAAGGTAGCAAGAATTGTATGTACATTAAAATTTATGAGTCTAATAAATAGTATAAGTGGTGGTATTTTGAAACTGCCACTTGGCTCAGGTGGTAGAGTGAGAAAAATTAATGTCCGCTTGAAATTGCTGGAATCATGAGGTTGTGGGTTCAAACCCCATGTTTGCTATAATCTTTTAGGGGACTTGTCAAATATCTGGCTCGGACTAAGATAGATTCTGCCCAGAATAATGTGGATCCACATGGAATAATGTTGATCTGTGCCTGCTGAACTGAGTTGAGCTTGAATCCATATGAATTCCATGGAATTCCATGGAGTCCACACTGTCCATGCAGATCCATGTGGAACACCAGGAATAGGGTAAATTACTGCTCAGATGAAGGAACATTGAAAAGGATTGGTGCTTGGGTTTAACTTGGGAACATGGCGAAATCAGACTACTGTGAAGTGAATTCACAGAGAAGCACTACTTACATCCTTGATTTGTACATTGCCAAGTCCACCAAATTTTGCCACTGTGTAACAGCCTAGGGTATTCATCTGCCATTACAGTAAGTTCTACAAATGTTAAAGACATTGGGAAGGTGAAAGTTGAATTCCAAATGTGCAGGGTATGAGATGACATGCTGCCTTATACTTGTGAGGGCTTATGCTGAAAGAGGCAAGAAACAAGCAGGGGCACCTGGCCCTTGAGCCTGTTGGGCAGACATACAATGATGCACCAGGAGCAGGACATAGAAGGATATCGAAGTGATTCATTTGCCAGTATGAGACATGCTGCCTTATACTTGCTAGTGTTTGAAAGTCCAGTCTATAGGACCAAAAAAAGACTGGCAACTGAACTGAACCAGACTGATGGCAACCAGACTTTCAGTTGCGGTTGCCTAAGGTCTGGGTATTACCCAGTTGCCAGTCTAGCTCCAATCAGCAATATTAATAGACCACTAAAAGACTGGTCACAACTGACCCCACGTGCAACTGGTCTTAGTAAGTGATCCCATGTGATCAAAATGCTGTTCATCAGATCATGTGTTGCTGCCACCATTCAATGCGACCATGACAACCATGATCACCAGGAAGAAAGATGGCCCCAGGATGACACTCCAATGCCCACCCACCCCACTGCTGCAAGACACTGCTTGCAGGGTGGAAACAGGATGACGAATGGCAGGAGATGAGACAGCAAACACAACACCATGACAGCACCCTCAACTGCTGCCACAAGCAACTGGGAGCAATGGGGAATGAAGACAACAATGATGACAAAGCCAAGTAATGAAGATCCAGCACCAATGAACAACACAGCACCAACATCCAGCCTTGCGAGCCCCTGCTCATGGGGTGGATCATTGGTGCCTTCTTCAATAACAATGAAGCTGTTGTCCACCAATGCTACTACCACAGTGACATGGCACAACAATGGGCTGTGGAGGGCAAACAACAGGCTGGGGAACAATGACAGGGGGATGAGCAGTACCCTCAAGGTAAGCACACACCCTGCCCAATAAGCCTGCCTCATCACCACTGACCTTGAGAACAGCAACATCAAAGCACCCGCCCCAGCTGTTCTGAGCCACTGCCGAAACAGGGGAATGCGGGTGCTAATGCCAACCTTGCAAAGGTGACAATGGCACCTAGTCAAGACCAATGATGGATGACACCCACAATGCCCACAATGCCAATGATGCCCACAATGCCAACGACACCCACAATGCCAACGACACCCACAATGCCAATGACACCCACAATGCCAATGACACCCACAATGCCAACAACACCCACAATGCCAACAACACCCACAATGCCAACAACACCCACAATGCCAACAACACCAACAATGCCCATGACAGACAATGCCAGCAACCCCAACATCCCAACAACTGACAATGAGAAGGTGTCATCTGACAACAACAACAGACAACACCAACAACCCCCACCTTCTGCACTCACTCTGATGCAGGATGGTGGGGTTAGTTTTTTTCTTTGTTTTTCATGGGGCCTCATCTCCTGCATTCACTCGAATGTAGGGCAGCAGAGGCACCCCTTCTTTATTCTTATTTAGTAGTTTTATTGCCTTAGTTATGTACAAGTTAGTTTAGATAATGTATATATTGCATTGCAAAACCAGTCTGCAACTGACCATAAACCAACCCTGTGAGAAACCGGTCAAAACTGGTTGTTGGACTGCAACTGAACCATCGTAGACCGGTTCTAGTAAGTCCAGTCTACAGTTGCCATATATTTGAGTTTATATGGACCGGTTGTGGGTCTGGTTCACATGAAAAGTGTCAAAAAAACTGGACCAGACCAGACTTTCAAACACTAATACTTGCAAGGGCTTATGCTGAAAGAGAGAAGAAACAAGCAGGGGCACCTGGCCCTTGAGCCTGTTGGGTGGACATACAATGGTGCACCCATGAGCAGGATATTGAGGCTGTCCATTTAAAGCTGGTATGAGGTACTACTGCAAGCACCTGGCCCCTGGGACTTGGAGGACAAAGGAAGGTGAGTGTCACATGTCAACAATTGATTTTGTCTGAGTCACTCTGACTCACTCTGAGTTCACCATGATTCACAATTATTTCCAAGTCTGACCATGGCAGTGACTTGGAGAACTTGAAGTGGTCAGACAGTTATGCCGCTAAGAAAGTTCTTTATCCAATATGACACTCACTCCTGATGTGCAACTTACAACACTCACCAGCCTTTTCAATTTCCCAGCACCACTACTAGTAAGTTATCCTGTTTTCTAGTGATTCTGAAGTTGGCTATCATGAACTCAAGCCAGGTGCTTCAAGTGCAACTTCAAGTTGTTCCCCTTTTCCTGGGTGCATCGTTGTATGTCCACCCAACGAGCTCAAGGGCCAGGTGCCCCTGCTTGTTTCTTCTCTCTTTCAGCGTAAGCCCTTGCAAGTATAAGGCAGCATGTCTCATACCAGCAAATGAATCGCTTCAATGTCCTTCCATGTGTGGTTTGGGTTTTGTCTCCTGTTGTCCAGCCACATTATTTATCTTTTCCCTTGATGTCTTCGTGAGCTTTGTAACCAGCTAAGGTACACCCACCATTCATTCAACTCTAAAGTTCTCACTCAGCTTGTCTTGTGCAGTTCTTTCCCACATTTAGGTTATGATCGTACTTCCTCAAGAAATAACTCTGGAGATACTTGTGACACAGCCTAACTTGTTGCTCCACATGAAGCATTTTTACGATTGTGAGTTGACTGTTTGACAGATATGCATCATTGACCGAGTATTCCATTCAGCTCTTACTTTGTCAGATGGATTAGTAGGGGCTGTAGTTTGTGGGGGACAATACATCATCACTAGTCCAAACTGTCCAGTCATTTTTGACCCACCTTTGGGAGGTGATTCCAACCTGTTCCTATGGTCTGACCTTCACCATGGTGATGATGATCCTTTGCTGTGGCCCCAAGCATATATCCAGGACTATCGCCACCTTGCATGCATCAAGCATGGCCCCCTAGCAAATGGTGATCATATGAATATTATGTGGTGGATTCCAGAGCCCAGTAGCTTTGTTCCAGATAATGGTGTACTCTCCAGCATTGGGAAACTTGATCATTACCATTTCCTAGAATTGAAGGCTCTGTCTCTCCTTCTTCTGAAATGGGTTGAATCACCATGGTTTTGTGATAAAGGACTTGTTCCGCCCCTCACCTCTGCACTCCCTAATATACTCCAGCATCTTGAATTCCTCTCAACCAGCTTCTCAACCATGCAGCATGGTGTTTGTGAATTACAGAGAGTCTATTGGGAGCTTGAAGCCTTTATCAATTATGAAGCAACTTATCATCATGCTAAATCATCGAAAGTTGCCCTTAAGCTAATGGGCACTTTTACTATTGATCCAATGATCTGCACAGAACTTTTTAAAGCAGGTGTTTCAGTTTGGCTTATAAGGCCATACTCTGCCCTTCCTTCAATCCACATTCATGCTTTAGTGGAACCAAAATTAGCTTGTGGCATCCTTTCACTTGAACCTTCTCATGTGAAACATCTGACTATCTATCACGGTCCTGGTGATAAGATTGAAAAATACTGTTCAATCAATAGACAGATCATTGATTACTTAAAGTATCCCAATCTGTTCGGGCTAATCCATGCAACATGGTGATAATACTCAACCAGGAAACCCACACAAAACCCTACAAAAGGCTTTGTATGGTATAACACAGGTTAGAGGAAGGTAGTGAGGTGGTTCTAAACTTCAGCAAAGTAAACCAGGGTTATACTAACTGGAAGCAAGATGTTTCGAGGGTTTCGATTGAAGTTCGAGGAAAGATCGAGGTTGCAATAAAACTTCAAGGTCATGATAAAACTTCAAGGTTGCAATAAAACTTCGAGAGGTTTGAGGAATGAGTCAGATATGTGAAGGAGGACAGGAACAATGTAGCTGGGGGCTTTAATTGGTACTAATACCAAAGTAGTGATGACTGGATGATGTTGGATACATATGTTTGAGACAACAATATGGCGATTTTCAGGGAAGTTTGTGATGATATTGCAAAACTTCAAGAAAGACCAGAGACTTGGACTCAAGAGTGGGAGCTCTTAAATCAGACAATAGAGAAGTAAGGGGAACAATTTCTTGTTGGAAAAGGTAGATAATACAAAGTTATATAGGTTTGAAAAACATAGGACTAAAACATGAGGCCTACATGAGGCAGGATGTGGTACATACTTGTGTTCCTTTTGAGGAGTCCAAAATACTTCAAAAATCCTCTCATGTCCTTCAAAGTGCAACCTGGCCTATTGTTCTTCATGTGATAAGCTTGTCATATGATCTTGCAAGGTGTGGGAGGATGGTATGAGTCTCCAATGATAAGGAATATGGCTGCCAAAGTGCATGAAGTAGCTCAATATGGGTTCAAAGTGCGCTCAAATTCAATTGATGATGTTTGAAGTGATTGCGACTGGTTCGATGATGTTTGTAGGGCTCATGAATCAATCAATAAGTGTATCTGGACTTGTGGAGAATATCATGGAGATGTTTGAGGAAGTCTGATGAAGGTTGAGCTTGATCGAAAGAGCTCAAGAATTATTGAGGGTTCAATATTGCTGTTTGGGGTCAATCAAATGTTCATAATGTGATTGACACTTATTGAATGAGGTTTGAAGGGGTCATACAAGGTATGAGAGAGTTGTGATAGTGTTCAAAGTCAGAATTGAAGATGTTTGAGGGCTCAATATTGCACAATATTGCACAATTGCGATCAAAGTTGTTCAAGGTCAATTGAGGTCAATCAGACTACTGTATAGAGCTGTTATGCGCAATGCAAAATGTACTGGTGTGTGTCCTGAGTACTACCTGCAATGTGGACATATCAACAGCTTGTCACACCTCCCCCAATGGCTGAGCCATCAAAGTGTGTGGTTCAGTCATGATGGTATTCCCCATGTCAGTATATATGCTCTGGAGTAGGTTGCTCAAGCTGATACCAAATGTTAGATTCACAGAAAGCCAAGAAGAAACATAGCAATGACCTGAAGCTGGATAAATTTATCGATCCTGTAGATCCCATATTTCCTCCTGCAATTTTGAGCTGGGGTCATGCTCTTCATGATTTTGATTCTGCTACTGCTTGGTTTACCCACAAACCCTGTCCTAATGATGTTGGATATGCATTCCCAGAGCCTGCTATGTTTCTTTGTGCACAATTGCTGAAGCAACAACAGGTTTACTTCAAAACCTGGTTGAAATGGCGACCTGCTGTACTATACCATATTATTTTGAGGGATTCCAAAGCCCAGCCAGTGCCATTGTCTGTTTGGCATGATTTGCTCATGTATGAGTCTTCATTCAATGCTAAGCATTATGATTCAGGCTTGGGTTCTTCAGATGGCACCAAAGAAACACACAGCAGCTGCCTATGAGCAGATGTGTATGGCATCTTAGAAAACTGTGTAAAGGAAGCTGAGGGTATGAAACTAATTGGATCAAAGGATGCAGAAGTCAAGTGGAATGGGAGGGTTATTGACAAGCTGCATGATGCAGAATGTGAGGAGATACTCTGGGAGCTGTGTGAGCCCAACTTCCAGTTTGAACTCTTGGCACTTGATTCACATACATATTATGGATAACAGTGGACAAAACCTCATTTCAGCATGTTTTCCAGGCTGTTCTTCACTGTCTCTGCTTGTGGTGGACTTGAGCACAGTGAATCATGGTCTTGCAAATGGAGACTGGGAAAAGCAAAGCTTATACTTGCATGTGCTGAAGAGGTTGATGATCTCATGGCTGGGTGCACCTTCCATCATTCAGGTTGAGAAATTTCAATGGTCAGACAAGGAAAATGAAGAGCTGAAATTCGCCATCACTCACTTCTATGTTCAATCCTTCTACAACAATTTTCGACATCCCCCCATTTTACCTCGGGGTCTTTCACACACAGTGGCTCCATATCATTTCCTGAGATTCCAAGTATCACAGTTCTTGATCCTCATCCCAACATATTCTATGATGTGTCCATACTCCTCCCAGTATAGAATGGTTAGTTCTTTTCAGTTGGATTAAATTCATCTATTGATCTATTAGCAGATTGATGTCATTCAAGTTAGATATCCAATCTTATGATTGGTGCTGGACCTGGAGAACACTGCCAGTTGCCAGGACCAACCCACTATCCTGATTTTGTTGTCCTGCTCTCATGTCTGGAACTTCTTGATGTACTTTCATTCTTGTGATTCCTAGTCCTCAACTCCTCCTGCTTGTGGTCTACTTCTTCCATTTCATACCCATCATAAACAGATGGAGCTATAGGTAGTTAGTTCTCTGAGGTTCAATGATAATGGTGAATACTAACACATATTCAGTGCAGTGAATACCTGGGGGTTGAAGTGGGTTGGTGCATCAAGGAAGTCATCTTTTGAGAAGGTTGTAAGGCATGACACAGGTATGGGTAACACCATGACAATGTGGTTATGGGTATGCTTGGGTAAGGGTATGGGTTGTGAGATGCCATACCCAGGCAACACCATACCCTTACCCACAGTTTACAGGTACTGACAGCTGGTCACATGCAAAATCATATGACATTGTTGATCACTATCAACAACACCAAAACCACATCAATGGCGACAACAGTGGGCAATTATGGCCACCACCACCACCTCCCTCACTGCAAATGCGAGTGGAGGTGTTATTGATTCTATTCTGGGCAAGTTGGAGTGACTACAGGTGACAGGAACGACGAGGGACCACAACAACCCAGCACCCATCACCACCACTGCAAGCCAATGCTCGCAGGGCAGATAGTGGGTGCTAACAACCATTGACAAAGGGGGGACAAAGAAAATGATGACAAACCCCTCCCTTGCTGCAAATGCAAGTAGGGGGGGTTCTTTTCTGGGCAACAACGATGATGATGGGGGGTTTTCTGTTCTGGGAAATGATGACAACAACTGCCCTACCCCCTGCCCCCCACTGTGGGGGGGGGTTTCTGTTTGGATGATGATGACGATGATGGCCCCCTCTAAGGCATGACAGGGGTAAGGGTATGAGGGGGAGGGGTAGGGGTTTGGAAGTCCATACCCTTGCATACCCCTGTACCCTTACTAAGGGTATAGGGGTATGCTTACATAAGAATATTGTTTGATTTTCCAGCTACAAAGGTGTATGTATATTCAAGAATTAAATTCAGATTTTGGAGTTGTCCAACATTATGATGGCTTCATTATGTCTATAAGAAGGTTACTTGTTGGATTAATAGCAAATACAATAGTTATCAACACTTTTTATATAAATTTTGACCTAAAATATGTTGATTTGTGCAAAACCTTGTACCCTTGACAAACCCCCCAAATACCCTTGGCAACCCTTGTATGTTTTCATACCCTTACCCCAAAGGGTAGGGTATTCAGGGGTAAGGGTAAGGGTATGAGATAACAACAGCCCCCTCCCTCACTGTGGGGGGGGGTTCTGTTCTGGGCAACAACAACAACAACAGCCCTCTCCCTCACTGTGGGGGGGTGCAGGTAAGGGTTGAGCAAAATATACCTGGGGGTAACCCCTGTCATGCCTTAGAAGGTTGATGGCTTCAGACCAACATCTATTGCACCAGGAGGTGCCTGAGGCACAAAGTCTTTGGGTAAGCAAACCTGGTAGGGTGCTGGAGGACCATATTGGGGTGGCTCAAGCTTTCCAACAAATTGCTTGACAGTGGAAGGTGGGACCCATTGACCATAAAATATACCAGCAAGTTGTGCTAGTCTTCCATTTGGATCCCACCTGAAGGCATTATAACTGTCACATGAATTTTGATATCAACAATGATTAAACATGCTAAACAAAGGTAGGAAGCGGTGAGTGGTCATGAATAGTAACCAGTGTGGGTTGCATGGAATTACCTGCAAAGTGGCAATAACAGTTAAGTCTGAAAGGAAACTTTGCATGCAGCAATTGTGCTTTTATACTTTTGGACAGATCCGAGTTAGCTTTTGATTATGTGTTGATGAAATAAAACCCCTAGGATAGGGTTTGTTTCCGAGTTCTGTTTCCCTGAACCCATAGCCTAGGGTGTTCAATGGAACCCTTAAATATGCAATTCTCTCAGGCAAACCTCTCAACACATTTGCCCAGTCATACAGTCACCATTTCTGCTTGACATTTACATATTTGCCTACACCTCCACGAACTTATCCATTATGTTTTTGCAGGACTCATCCCTTGGCCAGCAACAACACGAAGATGCACTTCAGCTAGGTGCCCATAAAAAGACGTACATATCAAGTAGCCCTAGATGTATGTATCAAGTAGCCAATTCCTTGCACACAGCTGATGTATACCATGTATAGCACACTGAAGGATCCCTTGGTTTCACTTCGGCCATGCTGTGTATGCCTTTTGCAACATTAAATATCTCATTACAAATGGGCTTTCTCGCATGAATGATGACATAACAATGAGGAGATGACAGCAAAGTCTATATTGATGATTTCCTGTCACCATTGCTATGAGACGATTAACTTTTTTTCATAGAGAATGAACAGAGTGTAAGGTGTTCCCCCAACTTATGAAGATATGTCATGGTCTCCAAGAAAGGCTCGAGAACATGGCAAGCACTGAGGAGGTGGAGTTCATTGCAGAGTTAGTAAGTCATTGTCTCCTTTCTTCTTTGTGTGTACTGTAATAATGGCTTTCTGACCATGTAAGCTCCAGAGAGGTGCAAATGGCTCTTGTGCTGATGATACCAAAGGGTTAAAGACTGCCATCATTGACTGGATCACACCCGAAGGACAATCACTCATGCCACTGCTAAATCAGAAACATAAAAGTGATCAAAGTTTCAATCATGAGTGCACAGGCACTCTTCTTTGTCCCACTGGAATTGATTGGACAATTCCCAGGTAGGCCCACTTATTTCATCATCATGAATACTGATAGATAGTTTTGAAAGCATCAAGGAAAAGCTTCAGATGGGAGAGATGCATGTCCAAGGCGACCAATGGCCATACTTCCTTTATGCTGACTTGGCATACAATCCAAACAATCCTTGGACTGGATTACTAAGGAACCAAATTCTTGTCACTGTGAGTTGTGTTCTTCAAGTTCAACAACTCACTGAAATTACATTGCTTTCACAGGCTTACAAACATGTGTTTACATCTCCAAGCTCAGCTGATGAAGATGAGCCCAGGTCAACAAGATCTGGGAATGCATGTACATCAGGAAAAAGCTTTTGACTTCTTCCTGACTACTTTGGCTGCCTTGAGAAACTTTGATATGTCCTTAAGGCTAAAACACTTTGTATTGATGATTGGTAATATAGATATTATGTCACATGATCTATTGAGTTGCATTACTAAGCACAATTACCTTTCCAAGCATTTCAAGGCTGTCAAGGCTGTCAAGGCACCTGGGGCAAAGTCATCAAAAATATAAAGGAAAGATTAGTAATACAAGTCAGTAGGTCATATGATCTCATATACATATCAATAATTGTCAAAACGATATGTTTTAGCCTTCAGGGCTTGTCAAAGCAACCAAGGCCAAAAGTAGTTTTCCTGATGTATCCATGGAATGATGTCAGTCACAAAAGCCTTGATTGCTTATATTGCAACCCAAGTACCTGTTTCACCTGTCTTAATTCAACCTGCTTACAAATATCAATATAGGTGAGATTTGCATTGTCAAGTGCAAGCATCTTCTCCTGAACAGACACTACAACAGATTCAGAGAGATTCTATAACAGTCTTTATGAGTTGCTGCATGATCCCCTTGAACAGGTAGAAACTGATGCCATTCTTGTTTGGTGGAACAGGTATGTTCATCACTGGCAATCTTCTACATCACGCCTATGTCATAACAAATCTACAGGAAAATCTTTCCCCACTCTATGCCAGAAAGTGTATTTGAGCCAATTGAGGGCAGTGCCCTCAATCGCATTCACCAGAAATGAGTCAAACAGCTTGCTCATCAGGCTCAGCACACAGGTGATCAGTGACTCAAAATTCCATATATTAATTGTAGTAGTTATCATATCTACAATAATTGTGATGTGTTTAGTAGCTTGTCAGTTTTCAACATCAATAGATCTGAAGAATCCAAATGTAGAAAATGTTCTTCCTGCAATAGAGATTAACTGTGATGGCCGGATGTGTGTTATCTTGTCTTAGCTTACAGCCAGTGGGTAGAACTTGTTGGCAACCAAGCACTGTACCTGCCAGAATGGGGCAGCTGCACCAACAATATCATCACTCCTTCAATGATCAAAATTAGCTTACAGCCAGCAGGTAGAACTTTGGGAACTTGTTGGCAACCAAGTGCCATACCTGCCAGAATGGGGTAGCTGCAGTAACAATCTCATCACTCCTTCAATGTTTGAAATCCAACATCACTGCCCTGAGATATATAGGTTTGTCTTCAGCAATATCAAGATTATGTTCATTGTGCTAATTTTGAATAAGCTCATGCCATATAATACATTACAAATATAGTTCTACTTCTGTTCATTTTCCTGATGGTATATAGGGATGCAGAAGTACTAAAAATGTAGATAATGAGTTGCATATGAAAGCACACACTGAGTAAATTACTGGGATGCAGCCAGGGGTTTGGGGGTGGAGCACCCCAACAAGCTGGAGAAAAGTGCTGCAGGAACAAGGCGAGCAACACGAGCCGAGTGCCGGAGGCACCGTAAGCTTGTTGGCAAATGTGCTAACAAGTTGCTTGGTTTGGTTTTGTTCAGATGCCTTGGATTTGTAATATTACTATTTTTGGGAAGTGTCATAGTGGCCCAGGCTGGTTCAAGTCACCCACTGCCATCCATGCTGAACTTGGGGAAGTCAGTGGCTACGGCATGTGTTTCATTCGCCATCACTAACATAGACGACATGTTTGTCCTGGTCACTTTCTTCTCCGAGGCATCCAAGAGCAAAACTTTGACTCCCCTGAAGATCATTCTCGGTCAATACATCGGATTCACAGTGATTGTCATCATCAGCTTGATTGGCTTCGGTGCTTCATATCTCATTCCTACTGAACCCATCGGATTCTTTGGTTTACTGCCCATCCTTCTGGGAGTCTGGAGATTCCTTGATCTTATCATCCCGTTGGAGGAGGACGAATCAGAAAATGCCAAAATTTCTGGGATCAAAAATACCCTCAAAGTGTCGGTTATCACAGTGATGAATGGAGGAGACAACATTGGGACATATATACCGCTATTTTCTCAAGCTCGGAGAACAGAGATAGCGATATATATTGTCATATACTACATCTTACTTGGAGTGTGGTGCCTGATCGCCTTCCTGGTTATGAGGGAGAAACACATTCTATCCCTAGTGCGTAAGTACATGCAAATAGTGATACCCTTTCTTTACCTCGGGCTTGGCCTGTACATTGTCATCAAATCATTGTGCTATCCATGGTCCATCGAAAAAATCAACCATTCCGTCCACACACATCCGGGCAAAGTCATACTGTCCATCATCACCGTGTTCTTCCTCTCCACGTGTATCAGCGCCATGGTGATCTTCAGATTGAGAAGACAAGCAGCTCCCGCTGCTCCCGACATGTCTTTGGAAGGAATCGTATCACCGGCTACAACACACACCATTGACGATTCACATATACCTGCTCCCAACATTCCTTCGGAAGGAATCCAATCACCCGCTACAGTGCACACCGTTGACGATTCACATAAACCTGCTCCCGACATTTCTTTGGAAAGAATCCAATCACCGGCTGCAATGCACACCGTTGGCGATTCATCTACCCTTACCTAACACTCATCATTGAACCACGGCATTCTGACCTCATCTCGTCTGCTCTATTTTCCTTGATCGCGGTCTCCTCTATCCATGCCCCTTTACTCTTGTTCAGTTCGCCTCCAGGTTCAGGCGAAAGAGTTCCCAACTGGCGTGATTTTCTATCTGGTTTGGACTTTGGTTGACGTATTCTGACCCTCGCGAATAGTAAAATAAATAAAACAAATTGTTAGACTTGTAGTGCGGGCCGTGCCACGGCATACACGAATTTATGTGGAATGACAGGATTCTCACTGAATTAAGTCCTAGACAACGATCAGTCGAACATACTGTCAATCAGAGTTTAAATGTTGTTGAGCCAATAATTGTCATTCCTTGGAACTTGAATTGAAAACAACGATTCAGTATAATTATGATTAGCGCTGTAAGAACACAGTTTAAACAGACTGCCAGCTCCTCGAAAATCAGCTTATTCAAGCTTATATCTACATCAAGGTTCCATGCCCTGGTATGTACATCAGTTGACAACAGGGCATTAGAAAGCCTAACTGGTTGTGACGACCAACCGCCAAGTCCCTCAATGGAAATTACACACATATGAGTTGGCCCAAGACATGCGCTCACTCCTCCACTCCATCCAGTCTTATCGCCTCCAAATAACTCTCCGGAACCAGGGCCAACTTTCCCTTCCCTTCTCCGGGATCTCGTTCATCAACGACGACGGCCCACCCCACCCCGCCTCCCCGTCCCACAACGCGGACGATCTGATCTTCCTCGAGAGCCATCTCGGCCGTGCCCTCCGGCTCAAAGACATACATCGCACGGTAAAGCCCTGGGTACAGCGGCTCCTCATCTCCACCATCTTCCTCTCCAGCACCTTCATGAGAATCTGCATCGTAGAAAATATCCTCGTCCTCGTCTATCGTCACGTCATCCAAGAAATTCCGATCCAGATCCATCTTGGTCGGAAATCCGTTCATCCCTCCTTCCGTTCCTTCCACGGGCCCACCACCACCACCACCACTGATGGCGCCCGCAAAAAAACTCAGTCGTCCAACTCCAAACTGGAAACCACCCAGTGCCAGCCCACCACCAAACGCTCCGTCTCCCCCGGCCTCGTCATCGTCATCCTCCTCCTCAGAGTTGCCATCATCACTGACGCTCTCCCAGCTCCCGCCAGAGTCCTTCCGTCTGCTGGACCCCAGCGCACGATTCAGACGCGCGACTTTATTCGCGCGAGGCACGTCCGGGCCGAGCCCAACGTGTCGTTCGTCGTCCGCAGCATATGCAAAGTCCCGGATCTTGACGTATGAGGTGGGTCGTTTCGTCGTGGTGCTCACATTCGCACCGGCCGCTTGGCTGGCTACTGGCGGTACAAATGTGACGGACGTAGACGTAGGCGAATGGACCGGCGAGGTGTTGGTAGTAATGTTATTGTTGTTGTTGGTGGTGGTGGTGGTAGTGGTGATGCCGATGTTGGTGATGTTCTGTAGTTGGCCTGAAAGCCGGCTGAAATTGAGTGTGGAATGGTCGGGATTGGAGCTGGATGGAGGGTGTTTTCGGGTAGAGTTGGCGCGGGAGACGGAGGTGGAAGAAGGACGGGAGGATCTGGAGGATTTGGAGCGCGTGGAGGTGGTGGAGGGTGCTTTGGAGGCTCGTCGTGAGATGGCGGGTGAGGCAGGAGCGTGGCGCGTCGAGGAGGGGGTATCAATTGGGTTGCTAATTCTGTTGCTCGTAGGGAGCGCAAAATAACATACCGGGCTGGAGGGGCTGTTGGGTGACTGTGGCACGGACACACTTGTAGATGGTGAGTGCATGGCGATGGGTGATAGGGTTGAGGTTGAAGGTGCTGGGGTGCCATTCGCAGCAGGAAATTCAGGAAGGGTCGTGGTGTTGGTTGTGGGTGTCACTGCGGATGATGGTGGGGATGGCAACAAATGGTTTCCATTCATCGTGGCAGATAGTCCGAGACGACCAGTGGATGGTGGCGGCGTCGGAATTGATGCAGTGGTGACGCGGAGTCCATTTGGATGAGCCGTCCCATTTGGTTTGATGTCCTGATGTGGTAGGGCAGATTTTAGAGAAGACAGGTCGGGTGCTATCGCGACGTTATCAGGACCGGGTACGAGACTACCCTGTCTGCTAGCACGACTTTGGGGAGGAGGTTTGATAGCGAACTCGTGTGCGCCAGGGGTAGGTGGGGGGAGAAATGATGAAGAAGGGGACGGGAAAGGGGACGAGGAAGGTGGAGTATCGACGCAGAGAGATATTGGACGTTGGATATGTTGTGCTGGGGAAAGGAATGAGTCAGATGTCAGGGAACGCAACCAAAACGTGCCGTTCCAAACAGAAAACAGCCAGAGTCTCACCTTGTGATT
This sequence comes from Tricholoma flavovirens, assembly GCA_003313805.1. Lineage (NCBI taxonomy): Eukaryota > Fungi > Basidiomycota > Agaricomycetes > Agaricales > Tricholomataceae > Tricholoma > Tricholoma flavovirens. The sequence goes on from QLOK01042735.1 coordinate 34,594, forward strand.
CTGGGTACAACACAGATGCCATGAGAGATCACGAGAAGATATGGGATATAAGCCGTCCTGACACTATAGTAGACCAATTTGACTTATAGCAAGTCTACACGCAACAAAGGGCTTTGTGCCAGCGAGTTACGTGGCGGTTGTGGTATTAGGGGTGGAAACAGAAAGGAGATTGGCCGAGTGAGTCGTGACGACAACCGGTTGGCAAGGCAGCAACTTCCCTTTACTTTTGTTTATCTGCGACATCCTCGGAAATCGGGTCTTCCTCTCAATACATAGAGTATGTACTTACCGCCATCTGACAGCGAGTTCCTTGCCTATGTTGGCTCATTTTTCCCATCGGCGTTGTCACACTACTTATATTAACACCGTTCGGCACGGATATGAATTCGTGGAGACCTCGCTCCGACCTTGGATACTGGCAGTTTCTCGTAAGTATCCACCCAACTCATGCTACATTGTTCTACACACCTCAATCAATACCCTGGTTCTCATTGGTTTTCAAACTTTGACTATAGGCTAACGACCGCCCTACATAGCTCAGACCGGGCGCTTGATTGACATAGCCGACCTCAATACCCTTCGGACCCGTAAATTTGCCCCTGTGCCCAGCTTTGTCAGATCGGTACCTGAATAGGGCATCATGGTGATTTGCGTTTAGGCTGGGCGGCTATTCTTCTGTAACAACCATCGTCCGAGTCAATCCAGCAGCAACATATCAGAAAGTAAACGATCCCCAACTCGATATCAAGCTGAAATACCATCCCCACTTGATCCCCGCTCCCACAGGGTCGAATCTTCTTCAACGACTTTCCTTTTTCTTTTTTTTTCAGGCTGAAACGCCTTTCTCCTACGAGTCGACATCTCTGATGCGCGATTACTTTCCTGATGTACAAAAAACTAGCCATCTACAAAAAAAAAAAAAACTCACTTTCTCCATCGTCGTCTGTCCCTCATTTTTTGACGTCTACCCTTTGTAACAATACATGGTTTCGCAGTAACATGTTCCATAGTCTTTCAACTCCATCGGCCTCATCTCGGCGTTACTTACGCACCCCTTGGCTGACTTGAAAGCATGTCCTTTATATAACACCGCACACACATCGCCCGACACCTTGTGTTTCCAAGTATGTCCCTTACAACTAGTAGCACACAAAAAACTAAGTTACTCGTTCGGTCTTGAACAGGCCCTGTAAACAATGACGTACGGCCGGGCCGGCGTGTTGGATGATGTAATCTGACACATGATGGATTATGTAATATGGGTGTCCCCCTTAACAGATGTA
>QLOK01042739.1:766-20000 GCA_003313805.1 Tricholoma flavovirens
CTTCCAATGAGTGACAACTTTAAGTAACATGGGAAAGTTACCAAATGGAGTTATGCAAACTTGTGGCTGTGTCAGTGAGAAGATATGCTGTTGAAGTATATTATGTAATATTTTCAAGAATTTAGCAAATCTATTTCCTGAGATATAAAGGCATCTTTCCAAAAGTACAAAACATTGGAAGGGTTTTGTTGCCTACTGTATGACCTCAAAGTTTTGAAAAAGTACAAGACAAAAACCCAGCTGGCAGATTTAGAAGAAAAGCACTGCATTCTTATGATGCATATCAATCTTTGGTGAGAGGCCCAATTGGCCTATCTTCCTTCAACTGGTTCCCTTGTTTCCGTGATTTATACCAATCTTTTATCAGAGGTACAATCAAGCAAAGAATCACTCACAGCTGAGGCCACTCCATTATTCCTTCCCTCATCACTTCTACCAATTCAACAACCTTCTCTGGATTTTGCTAAATGTCTATCATGTGAAGTCTGCTTGCGTATTGCACAAGCTGATGATGCTTTAGCTGATATACTGCATTATCTGCATGTTATCTCAGGCTTCTGGCAATTTAAAAAGTCAACATCAGTGGAACTAGAAATCACCCAAATACTCAGATGCACACCTTGTTCAATCAGTTCAATCATCGTATTCAACTTTCAATGCTGCAGTACTCTGCTGCACATACTTGCTTGCTTGCAGCTGATCCAATGGGTGAATGGAACACCAGACTAAAGGAGCTTAAGAAGGCTGATGTTCATGGACTGGGGAGGATGGATTTTTCTATGGAGATGTCTGATGCATTGGACACAAGCAAAGGCCACTTCAAAATCTCATGAATTTGGCTGGTGCGAAGGCCAGTAACAGAGACTGAAGTGGATGCCTCAGAGCAGATTTTGGATGAAGGAATGCATGTGGAATGGTCTAAATCTCAGGCAAGAAAGATGCAATGGGAGGAGGAGGTTGAGCTACTCAAAGAGGAAATGCACTGGACAATTGTGTATTACAAGTGGAAGGCATCCTGGTGGCTTCAGCTTGAGCCTGGTCTTCTCACAGCAGAAAATGCCATTATCCATGGAGTTACTGCATATGCACAAAAGCAAGCATTTTTTTGCAAAGCTTTGGTCGAGAGCTTTGCAAAGGCATGGCTGCCTTATATGCAAGCAAACAAATGGAAACAGAATGGGGTCATCGGTATAGCCATTTGATCACTGACAAAAATTCTAATGCAATAGATCCCTTGAAATCCCTATGGATAATCCAGAAGGTAATGGATCAAGCAATCAGGAGGAGGATGAAGAGGAGGATGAGATGGAGGATGAAGAAGTTGAAAAGGATGAAAATTATGATCCATTTTAATTAGATGTCTGATGTTCAGTTAACAATATGATTCACAATTAGCAATGGGCCCCAGTACTATTTACAATGATTAACAATGTATTACAATAGACACCAGTAACATTTACATTGATTAACAATGGGCCTCAGGATCATTTACAACTCTTAAAAATGTATTACAATGGATGCCAGTACCATTTACAGCGATTAACAATGTATTACAATGGGTGCCAGTACTATTTACAACAATTAACAATGGGCCCCAGTACCATTTACAGTGATTAACAATGTATTACTATGGGTGCCAGTACCATTTGCAGTGATTAACAATGTATTACAATGAGTGCCAGTACCATTTACAGTGATTAACAATGTATTACAATGGATCCCAGTACCATTTACAATGATTAACAATGTATTACAATGGATCCCAGTACCATTTACAATGATTAACAATGTATTACAATGGATCCCAGTACCATTTACAATGATTAACAATGTATTATAATGGGTACCAGTACCATCTACAATGATTAACAATGGGCCCTATTACCATTTACAGTGATTAACAATGTATTACAATGGGTGCCAGTGCCATTTACAGTGTATTACAATGGGTGCCAGTACCATTTACAACGATTAACAATGGGCCCCAGTACCATTTACATTGATTAACAATGTATTACAATGGGTGCCAGTACCATTTACAATGATTAACAATGGGCCCTAGTACCATTTACAATGATTAACAATGGGCCCCAGTACCATTTACAACGATTAACAATGGGCCCCAGTACCATTTACAGCGATTAACAATGTATTACAGTTGGTTGTGGTACCATCCTCAATCATTAACAATCATTAACAATAACATCTACTACATCTATTGGATATCTATTACAATGTCATTGTAATAAAACCATCAGTACTGTGCACTATGGCCTATCAACTAGTACCGATAGATTGTTAACAATAGTGCAAGCTACTATTGGATTTTCCAAGTTGACGGACTTTGTCTTGTAATTCAATCCTGGTAAACATCAATGGTAGGATTTGATATAGGTCTGAGTGCAATGTACTGCATTTGCTCAAAAATGATTGCAAAATCAATCCACTCTTCAACCAGCAATTGAACCAATGCCAATGCCAATCCCTGTGTGCCATACATATCCATTACCTTTACATTTGTTAGTCTTAGCGATTCAGCAAAGTTCACTTGTTCCTCCCATCATTCAATTGCTTGCTGGCCAAATGCTGCTGTAAGTTCTGCATGGTGCTGGCCAAGTCGTGTGGAGATCTCCAGCACTTCTTGAGATTTTGAGCACAGTTTAACTGTCATGCTGAGCATTTTTTTGTGATTGGAATCTGTAGCATGATCATCAAGCATTTCTGCCTGATGTGGCAAGGTTGCTGTTCTGACTGTTGGAATTCAGCGATGACCACAGAGACTCAAGTATTTCTCCTGCTACATTGCCAGATCCTGGAATGAAGGAAGGAGCATAGCAAAAAAAAACATTCATCATTGTGGCCATGAACATGCAAAAGCCCAATGGCCTGGTCAATGGTCAAGCTGGCTGGAAGATAGGCACCAATATGTTCCAAAAGGTGGATGATGTACAGGCAGACAATGTCATAAATTAGCATGACTCCCTGTTCAGGGTCAACCCTGGTGGTTTTCAGTGCTTGAAGAAAAGCAAAGTCAATATTCTTTTGCTGTTCTCCATGAAACAAGTCCATCAATGCATTGGGTTCATAACAGCCATGCCATGCACATGCAATGGCTGCTACACCAGTCCAATCACATGCCTTTGAAGCTAGAAAAGCATTCAGAATGGCTAGGAACATATTTTCACAAGGAGCCTTCTGGAGACCCAGGTAAAGTTCAGATCAGCATCAGGGCCAGCATCAGCTGCCGACATGGAAGGGTGCTTACTGTTAATAGTTCTATGGCATCTTGGAGGAACTGCTTGTATTCAGCCTGATTTGGGGCCATCCCACCTCCATCCCATAGCCATATGTCATTATCAGAGTTTTCTGCCAAACATGATCAGCTTTGAAATTGCCATTGGCCACAAATATGTTTTTAGAAACAAATCTGAATTTTATAGCCCATTTTAGATGCTGCTGGACAAGCTAGGTATTTTGTCACCCACTGGCTCATATCATCCTTCCAAATTTCCAGTATATTTATGCCGGCTTGACAGGCCAGACAGAAATTGGCAAGTGATCCTGGTTCAGGATTCAAAGGATCTCTTTCATTATGTCCATATCCTGCCCACTTCAATCTTATAATCCAATGCCATAAGCAGGACATGCACTGAAGCTCATGATAGAGATTGACCACTTCAGCAGGCCTTGTTGGCAATGTTACGTGCTGAATCAGCTGGTAAAACTGATAGGCCAATGCCTTTAATTCCAGATTACACAGCTGAAAACAGTCTAGGACCTGCACAGTGAAAAGAGTCCATATTCTGGTGAAGCTTGTGGGAAGTAAGTTGCTGGCTACTAGGTCCAAGGGAATTCAGTGTTCCCCCTGACACTGGCAGGTAACCATTGCTAAGTGATGTATTCCATTTGTATGCACCACACAAATATAACTGTTGTTCAATGCATTGGCAGTCAGCAGTGCAGTAATCTGATCAGCATCAGCAGTTTGATTAGGATTTGGCAGGTATGGTTGAAACCCATGGACATCTTCATCAGCATGTTCAACTTCATTTCCATCGAAGAAGTCTTGTAAACTATCCTCAACATCAATATTCCCCTGTCCTTGACACCAGAGGGCATCAAGATGATCAAAGACACTGAGTTGGCCCCAGTTTCATCTTTGGCCCCCAGTTGCTCATCAGCCCTGATGCCATGTGGCATCATCCCCAATGCTGAGTCAGGTGAGGAGGGCTGATGCTGGTCATCAGCCTGCCAATTGGTCAATTCTTGCTCTGTTTTGTCCTTCATCTCTTCAAAAGTTTCCAGATATTTAATTTGGAACAAATTGGCTGATTTGTATGGTGCTGGACTAAAAGGTATGTGCTGACCTCCCATTGCTCAGCCTGGTGGAAGTGCATGCCAGTCCAGCATCAATGCGATGGAAGGTATTCTGCCTGTGGGTCATGTGCATACATGTGCAGCAAAGTGTGCTTCCAAGTGAGCAATCAACACATCTCCAAATTGCCCATTTATTGAATAGACAGTGGTTGCAAACTTGTTTGTCAACTGACTATGCCTGCTGAGATAGGGATGCTTGAAGCAATTCATCCACTCACCCCACAAACTCCAATACATAGTCTCACTGTCTCTATTATTTGAATATGAGCCTCCATATGTCAATCAATGTCAGAAACCTACCATGCTGATGTGTGGCCGACTTGGCTCTTTGGCCACCTGAGGTTCTTGCATATCCCAATCTGGAGCAAGATCGGGATTATCATGTATACTAGAATGTGATGGGCCCTGTTCATCCATAAATGCAGTCAGGGGGACCTTGATACACTTTGTTTGTGGTCCTTGTTTTGTGTTGACCTCAACTTCTACATATGTAACAGTATCGACTGCATCATCATCATCCTCATGCAGGGGGGCATTCTTCTTTGATCTTCTCTTTCACTTGTAAGGAGGTCTTGTTAGGCTCATGATGATTTATGGTGAATCAAAAACATGGATTGATGGGCTATTGTACTACTGACCTTGTGTGATCCTCATGTGATCCTCATGTAATCCTCATGCTGATGGATATGTTTGATGATATCTTATGCCAATCACAAGATCGAATCTTTCTTCCACATCAATCTCCTCCAATACCACCTGAGCCATCAGAGAACCTTCAGTTGAGACAGTACCAGAATGGTTGCAAATATATGGTTGAAGAGCAGAAGATCCTCGAGCCTTATAAAGTTGCATTCTGATCTCAGGAATCAAAAGCCAACCGATTGCAAATACTCAAGTGTGACATTCTCCCTGTGATATTCAATTACTGGGTGTCAATTGACAGGGCCCCAGTGGATGAGGAGGATAGTCGCAATCATGCCAAGGTAAACTCTCAAGCATGTCAAGGTTGTATTATTGATCACATTCATAGGAACTAACAACCTGGCTTACCAACAACTGGCGAATGACCAATAGCTACTCACAGAAGTCAAACAACTTCAAAGTGAAGCAGTCAGATGTCATTTATAAGTTATATCCAGACTGAGTTTTCCAAGAGATTGCAACCCTGTTAGGTGATCAGGAAGCCACCACAAGTACAACCAGATGGTTCAAAATGCGAATGCCAGCTATCAAGTGTATTTTCTGAAACATGACCACAGAGGAGAAAGCAGTCCTTCATGCCAAGCAGGAGAAATGATGCAGGAAGGATATCCTGAGCAGATGAAGCATAGGTAAGCTAATGCCAATGCTGTGGCCGATGCCACTCCCAATGCTGGAGGTAACTGACATTTCACAGTCCAGCAGAGAAAAACCTAGTTAAGTGAGTGGAGGAGAGTGCACAACAACAATGGCTTGAAATGGGGGCTCTGTCTGTGACATTAACAGCCTATACTGCACCTAATGGTTTGATGGTCATTGATGTGTGAGTGCCAGAATCACTTACTGCCAATCTCATGCCAATCCATATCCCAATCCTGACTACAGTCATGAAAATGTCACCTCTATGATGGCCATTCCTGTGCAATCCTTTCTGGATATGTACCATGATCAAATCACTGAGCTCAAGAGAAACTTTATGAGTTATGTCAAAGGTTTACACACATTGGACCTTACTTCAAGGACAGAATTGCAACCTAATACAACACTCTCCTAATTAACATTGACTAATGATGGGTTCCCAATTCTTCCAACACCATGGAAAGGATCACAATCCAAGAAAAAAGAACTGGAAGAATGGTTTATGCTGTTTGTTGGGCAGCATTACAGTATGTTGACTTCTTATTCCACAAATTGATTACTTATCTACATGCAGAACTAGCAAATGGTGGTCGTAGTCACCATATCCCATTCAAAGCAATTGCTGATCGGGCCTCTTTATCATCAATCCTGAATATCTCCCAGCCAGATTCAAATTCAGAGACCCATGCAACATGCACAAGAGTGCCATAGAAGACTTCTTTGACCATGTTCTGCAGTGGCAAACAGCACAGGGTCCTGAAAGAGCTTTCAGATTCAAAGCAATCAAAGCCAGTGATGGGAGTGTGTCTCCTACACACTATCCTGATGATTTGAATAACCCTCCACCTTCCCAATGCATTTGCAAATGCAGTGGACGATGGAATGCCAATGCAATACCTGATGCAGAGTCCACAATGGGTGCCAGCCCACATGCTGATGCCGATGCTGATGCCGTTGCCAAGCCTCAAAGTCAATCAAGAGGCAGAAAAAGGGCAAAAGCAAAACAAAAGCAAAAACAACCTCAGCAACAATTAGAACAGGCACCCATCTCTGAACCCCCTGATTCCTTGGAAATCACAGATACAGCTCAGTCGAACTATGTGCAAGTCAATCAAATGACAATGGACATACTCTGCACAGCTGGTGTGACTCGACCACAGCCAATTAATGGTCCAGGTGATGGTGAACCAGAGTCTGTCATTCCTCAACACATTTATGAGAGGTCCATCACACTCATATCACCTTTAAACAACATTGTGAATGATGCCCTATGCACAATTGATCCATCACTGTTGGAAGGCAACACCACTGCAACTCAAGAATGATTGCAAGGTCCCAAACCTCACTGACTGTCCAGGTGAACTCGGACAGAGGATCCTATTGCAAGGGCAAGGGCAAAGGCATTAGAAGCATTACAAACTGGATTGGCATCAGGAATGGTAGGATCAGCAATGGTAGGGTCGGCAGAGGTAGGATCAGCAGATGTAAGATTGGGAGAAGTAGAATCAGCATCACTGCAATTGGCAGACAAAACATCAGCAACAGTCTAATCAGCAGACATACAATCAGCAGGGGTAAGATTGGCAGGGGTAGGATCAGCAGGGGAAGGATCAGCAGGGGTAGGATCGGCAGGTCCAGGATTGGCAGCATTAGGGGTGGACATACCATCGACAGACATAAGATCAGGAGAAGTAGAATCAGCAGACAAAACATTGGCAACAGTGCAATCAGCAGACATACAATTGGCAGTGGTAGGATCACTTGGTGACTGCCAGACCCCACCTGTGAAGAAGACATTTCAACAGGTGACACCTCCATCATCTCAAATCAAGAATCAGGGACAGACATGGGCCCGACATATGCGCAGGACAGCCAATGACCTTGCTTAGCAAGATGCTGTCTCTATACAGGTTGTTGGGAGAAGACAGAGAGTAAAAGAGTAAATTTTGCACTGTAAATTTACTATATGTGTCTCAGTAGAAGACAAAGAACAACAATAGTAATATTTGCTGAAGAAATTTACAATACAAGTCTATTAAAGTAAAAAAAAGGTCCCACTCAGTCCTTTCTCCCTCACTTCATTTCGCTTCTATCCTCTGAAGTTCCCACTCTCTTTTTTGGGTTCGGCTGAGGAGTGGTACTTCTCGAACGTGACCCAGATGGAGGACCTGATGGAGTAGGTGACAAAAGGTGTGGTAAATGGTGTAAATGTGCAGCAGGGGGAAAGCCTGACTGCTGTGTTGGTATCACAGAATGGGTGGAGTTAGCTGCCGATGCCACATCATTATGATCAGCATCAGCATCAGACAGTACATTGAGAAGAGGAAGGGGAGGGGCTGTCAATGTGGGATGCTGAGCAGCTTCTTGAGAGTCTTGTGGGGTGGCATGAACAATATGGATTTGAGGACTAACAGGCAAGGTTACCTTGGCCTGAACAAGTTCAGCCTCTACACATCAACCTCCTGTGAATTGGGCATGGTAGATCCCTTGACTTCAGAGTCCCTATGATTAGAATCACCACCACCTGAATCTTCATTGACAGCTTCACCACTCATTGGCATATCAGCCATGGCCTGGACAAGGTCGGCATTGGCAGTGGCATTGGCAGTGGCATTGGCAGTGGCATTGGCAGTGGCATTGGCAGTGGCATTGGCAGTGGCATTGGCAGTGGCATTGGCAGTGGCATTGGCAGTGGCATTGGCAGTGGCATTGGCAGTGGCAGGGGATGGGGCAGACTCACTCCATAGTTGTGGATCAGCCATGACCATTCTGTTCTCCTCAACATTCTCCACAGGTTCCCCAATCTGGTTCTCATAGTTGGGATTCATGTTGCTGTTGGGAATGGTTGTTTCGTCAGCCTCCATTACACTGCTGACTTCTATGTTTGCTGTGCCTTGACCCTCACAAAGACGATATACCTTCTCGTACCCAAGACCATTGTAGAGGAGAACAGGCTGTGCACCATGCTGCAACCCAAGGTATGCTTCAATGTTGTCCATCCTATGTGAAAGTATGTGAATCATGTCCCATATCTCCTGTATCTGGGCCATGGGTTCACTAACGGTCCCTTCCACCCACTGTGCTTGTTCATACATGTCTTGCTCCACTCTGTCCAGACATGATTGAAGGGAGGCATAAGAATCCATTGTCATGGAATCAGCACGGGGAGCGGGAGGGGGGCAGTCATTGGGATTGGCCATGTCAATATCAGTATGAATGGCTATAGATATAGAAATATTTGTTGTTTTATGAAGCATAATAAATAAAACTCACCTTTGGATTTTCCTTTTTCTTTTTGAGAGAACTGCCTTGGGGATCATTCTTCTCCACTGGAAGACTCTGCCTTCTTTACTTTTCTTCTTGCCACTGCATTTCCTTTATTGCTCTAGCCACTTGACCGGTGTCCTGTGTGTCACAGCAAACTCTGCTCTTGCCACAATCATAGCACGCCATTCTTCCATTTACCTGCTTGTAGCAATCGCGCCCAAAGCAGGCACATCATAAGCAAGGTATTGCTCTTTGACTGTCATGCTGGGGTACTTCTCAAGCCTTGCCGGATTTGCCCTTTTTCAGTTGTAGGTCAGCATCAGCATCGCTGTCTGACAACTCTGTTTCTCCTTCCTCTTTGAAATCCTCATCCAAACCATGACCACTGCTCTCTGCAACTTCTGGTACCCTCCCACTGCATGATGGTGTCATAGTTGTGATGATCAGTGTTTATGACAGCAGGGCTCAGGGTGGAGGTCACAATCCTGATGATTTTGGTTGTGGTATTGTTGAGGATGGGTCAGGAAATGGTCTAACTGCTATGAGTCTTGGAGGGGGTCTCAGTGCTGCTCCCAATGCCAATGCTGGTGTTGCTGTTGTGGCCAATGCCAATGCCACTCCAAATGCCAATGGCTTTCCTGATGTTGTTGCCAATGCCACTCCCAATGCTGATGGCTTTCCTGATGTCATTCCCAATGCCTCTCCAGATGTTGCTGCTACCACTGCTGCCATTCCCACTGCTGTTGCCATTCCCACCTTATCCTGCACCTTTGCCAATCTGACCTTGACTGCCTTTGCCATGACCCCATGTTTCTCATCAAAGCTCCTCATGACCTTCAGTTGGTCTTCAATGAAGTTCTGGTCCCCCGTCTTCTCTGACTTTGACCATGCCACAATGAATCCCCACAAGAATATTTCAGCACCAAAGACCTTTTGTACTTCTTCTGTGAGAACTTCCTTTTGCCAAGTGAACAATTGTTTCTACAGTATGTGAGTGTTGTATGAGTCCTGAAATCATGTTGATCACTTACTAGAGCACTTTTCTGCACCTTCATCACAGCCTTGATGTTTCCCAAAAGAAGGCCATTCTGCACAGCAGTCTCAATGGTTCTGATTTGGCCAAGGATCTTTTTTGGTGTAACGTTCATGATGGATCAGTCAGCATGGCTACAGGGTCGGGGCAGATGGGCGTTGATAAGAGACAATGAATTGATGAAGATCAACCATCACATGTTTGATCAAATTGTTTGTTTGTGTATGTGAAATCAGATCTTCTTAGTACTGATTAAACAAATAAGATATAAGATAATATTTTTACATCTGTTATGCATCCATTCATCCACAATGAGCAATCAGCAGGAAATCCAAGCCAATATTCTCAATGGATATGTAGCTATCTGAAGTGATGATGGGCAGCACTATCTAGTGCCTCATCTTATGATTCTGGCCACCCATCAGGCAATGGAGGCCTATCACAAAAAGGTCAAACTCAATGTGCAGGATGCATATGGGGGGGTAAGCTGTCCTTCATTTGAAAGTGACAATGCTTGTGGCCAATGCCATGCCGCTGGCTGATGCTGTGCATCTGGCTGTTGCTGATGCTTTGCCATTGCCATGTCTTGGCTGATGCCATGTCTTCTTGCTGTTGCTGTATATCCTCTCACTCATCATCAATTTGCAGTCTGGAAACATGACCAATGAACCAGGCTACCTTGCGTCCCAATTTCAGTTCTCACTACCTGCCAATCCAGTAAGTGTTATCATCCTGATTTGTGTGGCTATAGTAGTTCATCCTGTTGCAGAAGTTGACAGATAGGGAGTTGTTGAGCTGCCATGCTGAAGTGAAGGCCCTGCAAACTGGGCTTGGCACATTGTACAAGGATGCCAGTCATCGTCTCTACATGGCCAAGGTTGAGAAGATGGAACAACAAGATATGACATTGAAGACATATGCAACTTTGAAGGAAAGAATAAGGTCTAATCTGAAAAATAAGGTCTAATCTGAAAAATAAGGTCTAATCTGAAAACATTTGAAAGCAGGTTCTCAAAAATTCCAGTTATACCATCATTCCATCAGGGTGCTGATGACACCATGGCTGATCCCCCTGCCAATTCTTACTGATGTGGCTTTACTCATGATAAGCCTAGCTATGTGTAGCTAGGATAGGATGACATTGTTCTTTTAGCTAGGATGAACACATTGTATTTCTGGATATAATCAATAAATATCACCCATACCTCTTGTTTTCCAATGCCAATGCCAGTGCCAATGCCTGTTCATTTCATAAGTTTCCGATGTCTATATCACATTCGTAATATGGCTGCCTGATCCCTGATGCCAATGCCGAAACCTAATGATGCCAGTGCCATACCTACTGCTGATGCTGGTGCCAATTCCTTCATCTGATGATGCCAATTGATAGATTACCAAGTTACATGCTACATCTACTATATGGCACAGCAATCATTGTAGTAGTGCATTCACTGGTTACTTAGTAGGTACTACATATATAGTATGAGAGTGTTCGACAGTGTCCACCGAACCCATATCACTTGATACATTGTATGCATTTGATAGGTTGTACTATTCAATACAGTGTAGCTTACCTATGTGAAACACTAAGCCTACAACCTATGCACACACACATATATATAAGTGAATATTAGAGGACTCATTCATGCCAGGCTTTAGCCATGGCCCAATTGAACAAGTTTCTACATCACAGTGGCTTTCACAATGACTTTCTGGCTTGGCTTTGGGTGAAGGAAGTGTAGGTATTGAGCACAGGTATTCAGAATAGAACTAAAGGTTAGATTTGTATGCTATTACAATAGAGTATTTATACTATTCTACTTTGGTGGGCTATTGGGGAACATATGTAAAGGAAACTAATTATGACAAATTAATTATTAATTGAATCAGTATGATAATCAGGTAAATGTCCATTGTCTGATACAGGGATATACCAAATGCTGGATTGATTTCCAACAGTAGGTAAAGTATTACTGAGGCCTTTGTCAGTAAAATAAAGTAATTATTTCACTGTTGGTTGTGCTAATGCATGATTTTGAAATATTTCAGAGAAATCTACCTATTGCAATTTGAAAACAATTTCAAGTTCAAATCTGAATAGCAAGCAATATTCATATGCCAGTTTTGGACAAATTTCTCAACTAAGGAGTAGAAAGTGTGCTGTGGAGGTCAGAAATCAGGATGGACACAACAGTTTGACAGATGTACATGCACCAAATCTCTTCTCAACACATTTCAAGCTTTATTTTAGTAACAAAAATGACAGTATAATGACACCAAAAACAGACCACCAGAAGATTCTGGCTTGTATACAACTTACATATTTTCTTTGTCCCCCCAGTACCCCTGAAAATATGCAAAATACTATGTTTACTTGATAATCACCTTCTGAGACCATTAATCAACAAATAATTCACCCAAAACTAAGCTGGAAAATTGTTGAGGAAGCCATAACATGAGCTGCAATACCACATGATCAGGGTTGTTCATATTTATTAACTAGTTTGACCATAACATTGGGCACACATTGTGGAGGATATACAGTGCTTGACACACACATTGGAAAACAAAGAATGACACACACATGAGAAGTATGACAGATTGATGGCAGATGCGACACAATTTGGAGGTAAGCAACACAGAGAGCGAGTCTGACACACTTAGCAAATACCTCCCAAAAATGAAATGCTGACAAACCTGGTACATTGATGCCAAACAATAATGTGGCCAGCTGCCAGCAGCAATGACAACAACGCTGCCAACAACAATGCAAACAACATCAGGAGGAGCACCAGCCAAATTGGACCAAATGCCAGGCCTCCCTCCCTCCTGCCTTTACCATAACCACCACTCTGTCAATGCCAACACCCATGGTGCTGCCATGCCCACAAACTGCCAATGGGCCACAATGTGCAGGAATGGGGCTCAAACAATGATAAATGTCATTTAGGCCCCATGTAAGTTCCTTTTCTTCATTATTTGTTGTTTTTATGTACTGATTATCTTCTTTTTAGACTAATAACAGCACAAGCACTCTGAGAAGTGCGCCCCCTACCCAACCACTATCCCCCCCCCTGCACCACTGCTGCAAGCCCCTGCGAGCAGGGTGGATAACGGGATGATGACTAACTCACAGAAACAACACCATGGAGGCACCAGGAGGCCCGTGAAGTGATGTATGCACAATGGGCACCCGATCCCTCAAAACCCACCATGTCACACTGACAACACACCCACAGTGCATGATGGCAACAACAGATGGTGCAACAGCACCACACCATGCCCACAAGCGGCTGCTCGTGGATCGCGGGTGTACACTGCAAATACTGTCTGCACCCACACCATGCTGACTCAGACAACATGGCACCCCATATGCTGACCAGCAACTGCTCGTCGGGGGGACAATGGCCACTTTGGCCACAATGATGCCCTCAAACGATGGGACACCCACCTGCCAACACCAACACCCGAACAGAGAAAAACAAGATGACAAGCCAGTATGAGTGCCAATGCCGCCAACAATGCACCAACTGCCCCCAGCCCTACAGACCCCAACATCAACCAGCACCCCCCACCACTGCTGTGAGCAACTGCTCGCAGAGTGGATCGGGTGCTAACGGCCATGTCCACCACCCCACAAATGCTGCGCTTGCCAGTGAAGCAGCAGTTTTTGTTTTCTACCTATCTTGCTTGTTTCGAGCAATAGATTTTTTTTTGGTTAAAAATCTACTGAGCTGTGTAATAAATACTAATATTACTCCATATAGGTTTGGCTGAGTGGTTAATTGCATTCTGTAATGTGATCTCACTCCTGAGGCCTGAGGTATTGGGTTCAATTCTAGTCACTTTGATTATATTTTGTCCATGCTCTTCTGCAAAAACTACGAAGTCCTCATACTAGTTATTGCACTGCCGAAGTTTACTCAAATCCCTTTAGGTGTCGTCATTTCTCTCTCGAGACAGAAGCACGACACAATATCATCTCAAAAAGTGTTTGTGTCATGCATCGTTGCATATGTGTCGAGCTTTATAGCTGTCCAAATGCGGGGTGTGTGTCGGGTGTGGTTGGTCCCGCACATTGTGCTAGAACAGTCCTGTTAGAATGTGTCTGTATTTTGTGAGGCCCTCAAGCATAAAGTATATGATCAGTTTTTTTTAAAGAGCTCATGGGCTGGACTAATTAACCATCCCTATAAGTATGGTAATTTGAACATGTGACACCCCTTTGGTAAAATGCATTTTTGCTTCATTAAAGTTCATTTTCGTTTGATTTCATTTCGGGGGGGTTCGCCGTAAACATTTTTCACAACATTTTTCACCACATCTTTCGGTCCATTCTGACAATTTCTCTGCCAACCAACTGCCAACTTCATGAAAATAAAGTGAGCCGAGAATGGCCTAAAAATGTTTACTGTGAACAACCCTGATGGGGGGGTACTTACCACAATTTTGCAAAAATGCTCATTTTCTTTGTCATTTTCGTGTTGATTCTTGGTTTCATTTTCAAAAAGGAGATAAAAATCAAAACTGAAAATGACATGAAAATGAGCGAAAAATGTCTACCGTGAACAACCCTAAATGATTATAATGGCTGCTAGACTAAACTCCTATCCCAAATAATGACAATTCACTGGTGTGGACTGGCCTGGGGCTGCCCTGTTATCTGTTTCCTTAAATCCTCAGGGCGGCGCATCTGGGATGCATACTGAGTATACTCTAGCATACCGTGACAGAATGGCCTAGCATCAATGAAAAAGCTATTCTCAGGCTAAGGAACTCATGTCACGATGCAATACGTACGTTTGAAGATGCTGGTAATGATTATGAACAAGTGAACGTAGATATGTTGCAACAATACTACGGATGTCCATGCCTGTGAGTCAACTCTGAGTCGGGAGCTATTATCCGCATTCCAGCATTGATCCATAGGCTAGACTATAATAAATGAGAAGGTAAACTTTTAGTATTATAACCAGCTTGAATACCGTGGCCATCCAATGCCGGTCCCTGTCGTTGTCCTAGAACCGCCGCGGCTCTCCTCTTCCGGCTCAACTATCGGATTTAACCTGACCACACGCAAGACGCCTCGTTTCCTCAGGCCTCGACCCAGATTCATACCCTGGAATGAAATGTTCATATCCTCGATATTGGTCGTACACTTCAAAATCCCCAAGAAGACCGTCAATGCGGGCATATGGCAACAACACATCGTATGGATCAAGGTCTGCAAAGGAAGATGTCCGTCTGGCATCTATCGCATGCAGATCCAGCTTGAGACCACTTTCGCGACAATGTCGTTCGATGTACGAGAGACCCTGGTTTGCGGTCTTAATCAACATTCGTGTGGTTGACAATGCATATTCAAGCTCTGAGAAACTAGCCATCACATATTTGTGGCTGATCCGGATGTGAAATAGCAACTCTTCAATGCGTAGGATTTCGCGAAGGTCTAAGAGCCGCATGTATTGTTGTTCGATATATCGAGCCGAAGTAAAGAAATGGTCGAACTGCAACCCGACGTGGCAAGAAGTTACGATCGACGGAATAGAATAGACGCACTGGAAATACACTCACAAGAGGATATAGCACAGGATGTGGGATGAATGAAAGGATGTTGTTGGTACTAGCATTGATAGTTGGACCACTACGAGACAGCAAAGAGGCCGAGGGTTTCAGACAGGTTGATATGATGTTTGGAGGGTGCCGTTTTTCGGCAGATCCACGCTGGTTAGACGTAGGAATAGTGACTTGTATCGTGATGGTTCCCATGAAACTTTTGGGAGGTGGTGTCAGTACTACTAGTAGTAGCTGGCAAAGTCGCAACGCCGTCTTATAGACTTTCCCATACGGAGGTAGTACCTTTTGACATGTTCCAAACTGATCACCGATCGATCGCTCGATCGTCAATCGTGAACGTCACTGTGAACGTACGCCTATATAACTTGAGAAAGTCACGTCAAAACTCGACCCTGATCAATTTATACCTTGGTGAGTAATTCGAATGAGATGTCCTGAGAAGTACATATGTAGTAGGCTAACCTGTGGCGTACAATAAATAAATATTAAACCTTGATCGATCGAAATCACCAATGATCGCCACCCCATTTGAGCAATTTGTAAGCCAACGGGCTTGTTAATAACGATCTAACCGGAACTCTGCAGACTCGGGCCGGCCGCACCAAAACTTTGAAATGTACAGAGCTCTCTGCAAAACTATTTATGCGGTCAACGGTCGAGTTGCAAGCCGTACCCAGCTGCAGAGGTGCCACGGTTACCGAGCCAAAAATTTTCATAGCCTTCAACCTTGTTCGGGGTCCCACCGAGTCCCACGGCCGCCTAAGGATCGTAGAGCTGCATGCATACATGGTTTTTGTTCTGTCTTTGAACACGCCTGTAGACGGAAGGTCCTTTAAGCCATGGAACCATGTGAGATTCTCGGAACTAGGGTGCCAGGTGATGCATAACATTACAAATCAGTGCGATCAAGCACGCAACTTTAGATTGAGGCCCGGGGGAAAAGTGGTCCGTAGAGCAATGAAAAAGCAATGCGGATACGCAGTGAGGCGTCTAGCTGATCAGAAGATGGAAGCCCAATAGTTGTAAATTTCTCGGCTGCTGAAACCTGGAATAGCGGCCTCGTGGTTAGGAAGCTCGTACATGAGGGCTCGATTCTCGAAGTTCGAAGGTGGTGGAGTAATTAATCCTACAATGCAATGTGAGGATTGTTCATTCGAGTACCTGAATTGTGAACGGGGACATCCTTGCAGATCAGTCAGCATGCCACCCACAGTGACCACCGCCGGGGATGCGGCATTAGAGTCGATAAGAGGACACCTCAGTCGGTCGAGCATGCAAAATGACAAGATGAATTGAGACGAAACTTGGCACACGTAACATAAATCATGACATAGTGGGCCTGATAGAAAATGAATTAGTTTAGAGAATAGAAGAGTTTATGTAAAAGAAGCTTACTTGTTGCCTTAGATTATACAGTGCTCAGACTCGGTCAAAAGCGGAAGACATTGGAGACAAACTGCAGGTAAGACAGCCCGCCATGGTCACCTTCATATGGGATGAAACAGAAGAGCTCCTGTCAAGAATATCGAGAGTCTCGCGGTGAGGGCGAGGCATCGACCGAATGCCCCGACATGCGCAGTTTATGGTATCAATCCCACCTAAAGTGAGGTTGTATTGCCGAGAATGAACTTGAAGGAACTCGCAAAGGCACGAATGGGGACTAGAGTCAGATGTACCTGGCGAGGAGGTTTATCAGCTGGCCTAATGCCACTCATACTAACAGCCGAGCACTGAACCCCAGAAGTACCGAGATCATGGACGTAATAGCCAGTCCGAAGTTTGAAGAAATGAAAGAAAAAGGATGGCGAGGTACGAGGTCTAACATAGGCTGCGAAAGACAGAGGCTTGTGTTTTAGAGGAGGATCCAAGGCAATCTGAACGCCGACATTGTTCATCAATGAACTCGTCATGCATCATGTGTCATGCCCCGTCTGGAAGAGAGAGAGTTTTTTAAAGTTTCATTAGGAGTGTGGCCTGACATGGCTTGAGAACTAATCTACGTGCTTTTTCGCTTCCGAAATTGCTTTCGTGCCAGTGGTCCGTGGATACGAGTGGATGCATGCATCGACTCGGATGATGACTGTTGTAGGTACCAGCCATAGTAGTAATCATCAAAACGCAGTTATGTTCCACCCGATTATATGTAGTCTCAGTGGACGGACTCTGTATCCATTCGCTATTAGGGTCTGAGCACGTCATTTAGTCCACGAGGCAGAGAGTATAGTGGATATCAAATGGAAGAGCGATCACAAGGACCGGACGTGGTGACAATGACAAGTTCATCAGCTCACATACTGAATTATGACTGCTTGAATGGTGCAATGATGGTCGGGGTAAGGAGGAGGCGAGTGTGACCCGTTATATAAACTTGAATGTGACCCGTCAAACCTAGCCTCATGCAATGACCATCGCTCCCTAGTTCTGCCCTAGTTGCACCTCGAACACTATGGAGCTTGCTAATGCCTTTGCATTCACCGTTTTCATCTCATATTTCCTTGTCATCGGCGCTTTACTCTGGGTCATACTGCGAAGCTTGCCGTTGCCACACCCTTCAACCAACAAACTCAAAGTGTGGGCATTCGTGGGGCTTGCACTAGGTTCTCTTGTGCACACATGGTTCTGTATGTTTCTTCTTCTCCGTCGTCACATATAAGGCTAAATGACGGTTTTTCCCCCCCTGCAGACATGTTCAAATTCATCGTTGTACGCACGTTGATGTATTCGTCGGATCTATCGCTAAGAGTTCCTATAATTTAGTGGAGTTTCGGTGACTACGAAGCAGCGAGCCCTCCAGATGCAGATGCAGCTTTGATTAACCGCCTAACCTCCTGGCTCCTTCACACGTCTTTGTTCGAGCAGGCATGGGTTGCTGTATGTTTCGGTCCAGTCAACTGGTGGTGGAGCGAACAATTGTGTTTGTACACAGCAGGCGCATGGACAGTATTCTTAGCTACAGAGGGTACGTCTTATTCTGACTTCTCATTCCGTGATTAAGCTGACGACAAATGGCTAGGCAATTTCAACCGAATCAAATACCTGTGGGCGTATATGCTCCTCGGTCAACTAGTCTCTATCTCCGTCGCCTCTAATCTGTTTTATCTCGCACTATTCCTCGCTTCTACTTGGCAAAGCCCTCCTTCGTCACGAAACACTCCAAAGACCGCTCCGCTCTATGTTTCACTCCCTATTCTAATATCTCTGCTCGCCATTGCCGTTTCGCCTTTCACTGATGGAACCACCTTCCTGCCCAACCTTCTCCTCATGCACGGAGTACTCATAATCCCACTTCTACCGTTTCCCTCACCATACCCCGTCAAGTCCACCCGTTTCTCTATCAATATCCGCTCATTGTACATCATGATCATAATTATCGCCCTCATCCTTCGGACAAAAACAATCCACCTTGTCATAAGCTCCCTTCCACCCACATCCAACGTGTCTGGCCTAACACGTGTTTTCAACGGGGCTCTATATGAAACCCTGTACTCGCACCCAGCACAATCCTCTATAGGCTGGGATGTCCTTTGGACGACTATTTCCCTTATTGTCTGGCTCTCAACTGGCCCGACACACCGGTCATTCACCGATTTTGTGGTCATAATGTTCGGCATTCCGATGGATGGAGTTGGGGTTGTTGCTCCT
>QLOK01042740.1:914-11490 GCA_003313805.1 Tricholoma flavovirens
TATGTCAGCACTTTATAGCAGGTTGATCTCTCAAAAGTGTACAAACATTGGAGCAGTTTTTTGAAGCCACTGTACCAATTATTTCCTGCCTCTGCGCAATGGTCTCAAGTTCCCCCTATGCAAGAAAGATGCAATACAGAGCTAGTCACTGACCCAATCCAACAAAAGTGACAGATGTCTTCGATGGTGCTCATTACTCCCTACTTCGGGAGTCATTTGTTACTGTTGGTGGCGAAGAACTTCTGAATTGGTTCTTCTCTGACCCTCGTGATATTGCACTTGGTTTGTCCTCTGATGGCTTTGGTCCTTTCAAGCACTGTACCAAAACTTCATGGCCCATCATCTTATTCAACTACAATCTCCCTCCTGAAGAGTGAATTCTGAAGAAGAATATCATTTTGGTTGGCGTAATTCCTGGACCAAAGAAGCCTGGCGATTTTGATTCATTCCTTTGGCCATTAGTCCAGGAACTTCTACAGCTGGAGCTCGGTGTCTCTGCATTTGACGCCATCATGATAACCGTTTTTCTTCTTCATGCATATCTAATTGTTGTCTTTGGCGACATCCCCGCAGTATTGATGATCATGCGCATGAAGGGTCACAATGGTTTCTCCCCATGCTGCATGTGAGATCCAAGGAATTCGTATTCCATCATCACAGGTGAAAACACTTTATGTTCCATTGCACCGCGAAAAATTTCTGGACTCACCACACCAATATGATGCAACTGCACTTCCTCTATGAAATCATGCATCATTTATGGTGTGCGCTCAGGAAGTTCAGTCTGCCCTGACCAATGCAACGTTGGAAAAACTTGCAACCAAGTATGGCATCAAGGGTCTGCCCCTGCTCAGTGCCTTGAGCTCCCTCTCTTTTCCCATTTCATTCCCCTATGACTTCATGCATCTTATTTGGACCAACCTCATCCCCAACCTCATCCTTCTTTGGACTGGAAATTTTAAGGACCTTGACCATGACAATGAAGGCTATGTTCTAGCACCACATGTATGGCAGGCAATTGGAAAGGCTACCCTCAATGCGGGGAAAACTATCCCTGCTGCGTTTGGATCTAGGGTTCCAAATATTGCAGCCGAGAAATCACAGATGACAGCTGAGACCCATTCAATTTGGACAATGTATCTCACCCCTACTCTTCTTAACAGCTGGTTTATCAATGAATGATATTACAAACATTTCGTTCAGTTGGTTCAACTTCTTTCACTTTGTCTTGAATTTGAAATTACCCAAGATCAAATTAATGACCTTGAGAGAGGTTTCCAGGAGTGGGTCGAGGAGTATGAACGGTATGAGCTTCTTTCTCTGCCAGATGCCATTTAACAAGTCAACAGAATTTACTATCAACATATGCTGAGCCATGTTGCATATTGCTCTGACCATCAGGGCTATGGGCCCAGTTTGGGCTTATTGGGCATTTCCGATGGAACACCACTGCATTGAGATCTTGCACAACATCAGAAGCTGACAGTTCCCCTATGTGAGCATCAACAAGTATGTTACCTCCCGTGCGCAGCTGACACACATAACACTTCTGTACAACTTACATGAAAAACTCCAACTCAAACCACCTACATCTCATGATGATGATGTCTGCCTTCCTTCATGTGAGCCCCTCCATATGTCGATGAATATGCATGCTTATTGTTATGAACCAGATCCATCATATATCCTCACCTCACCAAAGCAAATTGCAGTGATCCTCCCCTTATCCTTGTGGAAGACACTTACCCCAACATTAGCCACTTGTTTTGACAAGCCAGCAGCAATCATTCACAAGCTTATTCCCCAGAATACCCATCTTGTTCAATACGGTTGAGCACAACAACTTGAGGGTGGAGATACAATGCATGCATGTGAACTAATTCCCCTCAAATCTGACAGTCGAGACATGTCCTTTGTTTGGGTATGGATTCTATTGAACTATTTGAATCACAATATTTAACTATTCTTGTTTCAGTATAAACTTGCTATTGACCGATATGCTTGCCAATGATATCGAACACCAGAATTTGAATTGCAAGATTTCTTTGGGCAAATCCTCCGCTTCCTTGTTGTAAACATCCCCCCTTCACCTGTAAACATGGTATTGAGGCCGAATCTGTCATTTATGCAGCTATCTGTGAAGTCAGAATTTCTGAGCCAGCCACAAATTGTTGCAGGATCAATTATTATCAAGACTTGGGACTGACAGCATTAGTTGATCTTAGCCAGGTGAAGTGTGTAGTTGGGCACATTAGGGACTGTGACAAGTGGGCAATAATTGACTGAAGTGAATTTCTAGTACACACATAACCCCCCTACCATACATTCCAATAGAACAATATAATTCAATCCATCCCCTATCTGAGAAACACCCATGGAAATGCCTTCTGCCTTAGGCCCACTCCTTGACTGAGATTAAATGCATCACCAAGATTCATTCACTCCTGGAAAGAAGCAGCAAAATGATGGAACAATGACTGATGACTGGGAGGCGACGAGGATGAGGGAAACTGAATAAAAAAAGGCCCAAGAGATGTTGTTGACGTCTCTTGGGCCACAGGTATGTTTTTTTTTTCTTTTTCTCAATTCAATTTCATTTTACTAACAAATGTTTTAGGTACTAATTGTAACTACTGGGAACAACAAATGAAAAGCACGAGAGGGAACAACAAATGGAAAACACAAGAGGAACCACAATGGTATGGAGGGGAGAACCACAATGGGATGAGGGAGATGACGATGATGACTCTTGGGCCATAGGTATGCTTTTTTAAATTCTCCTTTCATGTTTTTTATTACTAACTTTTTAAGTATCTGGAGTGGAGGTCAAGATGTGCACAGGCGACAACGCTCTCACTGCCCAATCCATCATGACCCAGTGCAGTATCTTCACACCAGGCAGCATCATTATGGAAGGTCCTGTTTTCCGGAAGCTCAGCCAGTTAGAGATGGTCTAGATTGTTCCACAGCTACAGGTTCTTGCTTGTTCATCTCCAGAAGACAAGAAGATCCTGGTCGAGGCGCTCAATTGCAAGTCCATTGGGGAGATTGTCGGCATTACCAGTGACAGCACCAATGATGGTCCTGCACTCAAGACGGCTCACGTTGGTTTCTTGATGGGTATTGTGGGGACAGAGGTCACTAAGGAAGCCTCAGATATCATCCTAATGGAGGACAACTTCTCTTCCATCATCAAGGCGATCATGTGGGATCGTTGTGTGAACGATGCTGTGCGCAAATTTTTGCAGTTCCAAATCTTGACGAATATAACAGCAGTGATCATCACTTTTGTAACAGCCACTTAAACTGTTGACAATGAATGCGACTCAGCACCTGGCATCCCCCACCGCTGCGAGAAACTGCTCGCAGGGTGCTCCATGGGTGAGGATGATGAGAGGACAACAACAACAGTGATGAGAAGGTGAACGGTGAGAGAAGGCGACGAACAGTGAGGGGACAATCATGATGGGGGGACACCACCATCACCCACATCTAGGCCCCCCACATAACCCACCACATCACCAGATGGGGGGAGGGGAACCAACGAGTGAGCAACCCACAGGTTGTGGCAGGTACAGGTTTTGTGAGGGGTAGGTAGTATTAACAAAATGTATGTATTTGATTATATACCTAATTACAATTATCAAACCACCCTACAAGCAGGTGCTCATAGGTGTGGGCCAGAGAAAGAAAAAAGAAAAACACCAGTGTCTCCTGGGCCTGTCCCCTGCAGGTATGGGTGTGGGTATGCTCAAAAGTACCTGCGGGTTACCCATGCAGATTCCTAAAATTTACATCCTGTTTATTTCTGAAAGGCCTGTAATAAGGCATGTCTGACTTTCATCCATTTGATATTTGAAATCTATGGTATTAAAAGCACCACTATAATTCATTCATTTACAAGAAGAAATTTCATCCTATTCACTTATGAAAAAGTTGTAATAAAATATTTCTGACTTCCATCCATTTGGTGTTTGAAATCTATGGTATTAAAACCATCCCTATAATTCATTCATTTACAAGAAGAAATTTCATCTTATTCACTTATGAAAAAGCTGTAATAAAATATGTCTGACTTCCATCCATTTGAGGTTTGAAAGTTACAGTATGAAAATTAATCCCAAATTCATCCACCATATATTCAGCCATTTATATTAGATATTTCCTATTTTGTTACTTAAACAGCTGAAATTCATACCCTACCAGGCTCACAGTGTATGAAGAGGGGAATTGAAATGTACATAATGCAGGTGGTTAGACTGCATGAGAACCTGTTCTTGTCGGGGGAAGGGGAAATTGTCATAGGAGAGAGGAAGGGGATGGTGGTGGTGCATATCTGTTCTGGAGTCCATAGACAGTAGCAGGAATATGTGGAAATGTGGGAAGTTGCAAGAGTAGAGTTGAGTTCTTCTGTCAAGACACACTAAACCAAAAGGAATAGCAAAGTCCCACAAGAATACTCAATATAAAAGTAGAGGTTAGTGTTGTAGTCTTAGGTACATCACACTAGGGTTTAGTGGAAAACCTGAGAGAACTCAACTAGAGTCTCAGGGTATAATATTACAACTATATATGCTAAACTACATGTGTTAGCCATGAGGTGAGCATGTGACTAACATGCATGTATACTGCTGGTAACGATGTCATACCTGCTGTTAGTGATGTCATGCTTAGTGATACTACTACTACCATGTGACTACTGGTCATGTGATAATGTCTGTGGTAATCATAATTGCATAAGAAAAGAAATATAAAAACACTCTCATGACAATGAGATGACACCAGGATGAAGACAAGGGGGAATGGCAGGGAGGAGGAGAGCTGAAATGACAAATGCAGGGGGCTGGCAACACACCACTGATGACACACCATCCACAGGGTGGGGAGCTTGGCATGGAATGATGACAATGACTGGAATGAGGGCCCAGGAGACAGTCAACATCTCCTGGGCCATCTGTAAGGTTTTTTTTTGCTTCAGTTCCTGTATCTGACCAAGACAGCATCAGGACTGAACAATGCACCACCTGCCTTCAGCCCCACTGAGCAACTGCTCATGGGGTGGATGATAGGTGGAATGATGATGGGGAGGGGAGAGGGAGATGATATGGGGAGGGACCAACAGTAAAAGCCTGACCCTGCCACCCATGCCATGTCACTGACCCCCTGCTTCATCACTAAGGCATGACAGGGGTAAGGGTATACCCCTGTGTTTTGGGGTTAAGGGTATGAGGGGTAGGGGTAGGGGTTTGGAAGTCCATACCCTTGCGTACCCCTGTACCCTTACTAAGGGTATAGGGGTATGCTTACATAAGAATATTGTTTGATTTTCCAGCTACAAAGGTTTATATTCAAGAATTAAATTCAGATTTTGGAGTTGTCCAACATTATGATGGCTTCATTATGTCCACAAGAAGGTTACTTGTTGGATTAATAGCAAATACAATAGTTATCAACACTTTTTATATAAATTTTGACCTAAAATATGTTGATTTGTGCAAAAAACCTTGTACCCTTGACAAACCCCCCCATACCCTTGGCAACCCTTATATGTTTTCATACCCTTACCCCAAAGGGTAGGGTATTCAGGGGTAAGGGTAAGGGTATGAGATTTTACATATAAGGGTAACCCCTGTCATGCCTTATTCATCACTGCTGCCCCCCTAGCCCCTCAACAGACAACCACCAGCACTGCCAGACACCCACTGCCACAAGCCACTGCTTGTGGGGTGGTGGATCACACCATGCTGCCTACAAGATGACACCCATGCCCACAAGCAACTGCTTGTGGGGTGGGACTTGTTCTATGTCACTGGGAGCAGAGGCACCACTGCTGCTCCCTGGCCCACCTCAGCTGCTATGACAGGTCCATGATGCCACTGCCACAAGCATCTGCCAGTGGGGTGGATCCTATGAGATGGCACCCATGCCTGTGAGCAGCTGCTTGCAGGGTGGGACCCCTTCTTTGTCACCAGGAATAAGGAGCACCACTGCCTCTCCCTTGCCTACCTCAGCAAGTACGATGGGCCCATGACACTCA
The DNA here is from genome assembly GCA_003313805.1 of Tricholoma flavovirens. Taxonomy (NCBI): domain Eukaryota; kingdom Fungi; phylum Basidiomycota; class Agaricomycetes; order Agaricales; family Tricholomataceae; genus Tricholoma; species Tricholoma flavovirens. The sequence goes on from QLOK01042740.1 coordinate 6,952, forward strand.
CAGGGTCCCTATCCCAGTCCCAACAATGACAATGCATTGTCATCATCATCTTCAGCTCCTGTGCTCGATGAAGCCCACAATTGTGGGTCTTCCCAGATGCAGGAGCTGATACACAACAGGAGACAGCAGGACCTGTACCTAAGGCATGACACAGGTATGGGTAACACTGTGACAACATGGTTATGGGTATGCTCAGGTACAGGTAGGGGTTGTGAGATGCAATGCCCAGGCAACACCATCCCATTTCCACAGGTTCAGGTACTGACAGCCAGTCACATGCACAATCATCTGACATTGTTGATCACTATCAACAACACCAAAACCATCAACATCAACATCAATGATGACAACTCTGGGCAACTATGGCCACCACCATCACCTCCCTTGCTGCAAACATGAGTGGAGGTGTTTCTGATTCTATTCTGGGCAACTACAGGTGACAGGAATGATGAGGGACCACAATGACCCAGCACCTGGCACCACTGCTGCGAGCCACTGCTTGCAGGGTGGATAGCGGGTGCTAACAACCATCAACAAAGGGGGGACAACAACAACAACAACAAACCCCTCCCTTGCTGCAAATGCAAGCAAGGGGGTTCTTCTGATCTGGGCAATGATGATGATGATGACCCCCTCCCTCTTTCTGGGTGACAATGACAATGACAACCCCCTCCCTTGCTGCAAAACAACAACAATGACAGGGCAACAACAACAACAACCAATGGATGACACACCACCTGCCCCCAGCCTTACAAGCAACTGCTTGTGGGGTGGATCGCAGGTGGAATGACAATGAAAATGACCCAGGACAACAACAAGGGCAGGATGACTACAGCCACCACCACCCCCCCTCTCACTGCAAACATGAGTGGGGGGTTCTCATTCTGTTCTTGGCAGCTACCACCCCCCCCTCTCTTGCTGCAAATGCGAGTGGGGGGGTTTCTTGTTCAACATATTAGTTTAATGTAAATAATTTAGTGTAATTATATTATTAAAATACAGATTCATGTCAAAACCCATGAATAATGACAGGTAACCCACTGAAACCCACGGTAATACCACACCCTTAACCATAGGGGTATGGTGTTGACAGGTATGGGTAGGGGTTCTAAAAAAAAACATATAAGGGTAACCCCTGTCATGCCTTACCTGTACCTGCCAACCCATGGCTTGTGAACCTGTGGGTTGCAGGTACAGGTAAGGCATGGGTACAGGTATGGGTATGCTTGAAAGTACCTGTGGGTTACCCATGCGGATCCCTACTTGAACCTTTTTGAACTCTCAAACTTTTCTCAAACTTTTCTCAAACTTCATAAAACAGACTTTGAGCCACTTTGAGCACCCCCAGCCACCATATTCCTTATCATAAGACACCCACACTGTATTTCTGTACCTCTCAACATCACATGATGGGCTTATTGATTGCAGGAGAGAAAGAAAATCATGTTTAGGACACCATGAGGTACTTATTTGACATGGACTTGATCTTTAACAATAAAACAGGTGTTTTCCATATGATACTTTTTTTCATCATTTATCATTTACTTGGCAACTTTAGACCCATTTGTTCACTTATGACTTGCCTCATAATAGGCCTCATATTCCATTTTCTTTTTAGTCCTATGTTTTCAAAACCTATATAACTTTTTATTACCTACCTTTTCCAACAAGAAAGCATTCACCTTACTTCTCTATCATCTGATTTAAGAGTTCTTGCTCTTGAGTACAAGCATCTCATCTTATCTCAAAGTTTTGTGAAATCATTGCAAACTTCCTCAAAAACCCTCATAGTTGCATCTTGAACTTATTGAATATCATCCAATTGTCCTTCCATCTTGTATTAGTACATATCCTACCTCTATCCTCATTGTTCACATCCTCTCCCACATATCTGAGCCATTCCTTGCCTTCTCAGATGTTTCAAACTTTATCAAACTTTCAAACATTTCTCGAATCCTTGAACATTTTCAAATTCTCAAACTTTCCTCAAACTTTGATTGAACACCCTAGAAACTCCTCACTCTTAGTTTGTATATCCTTGGTTTACCTTGGTGAAGTTTAGGACTAGTGTTTGAAGGTCCAGTCTATAGGACCAACAAAAGACCAACAACTGAACTGGACCAGCACACAGTTCGGTCCATTTTTCAGTTGTGGTTGCCCAAATTTGGCACCAGTCTGGTTGCCAGTTGCCTTAAATTTGAAAATATTTGAAAACTGTTCAAAGACTGGTTGCAAACAGTTGCAACCAGTCTTCTCACAGTATATAAAATATTACAAATGTACTTACAATAAACTAATGTAGATACCATTAATATTTACTATTTCTACCATTATATAACAAAGTGGGGCATGCCCAGGGGAAAAGTATTCATTTGGTGAGGGATTATATAGCTCTGTGGCTGCATATGGACCTTTTGGTCATGTGTGCTGCCCAAAAAACAAACCCGTGACCACCATTAACCCACAATGCCACTTCCCCCACTCCTCTATCCACCCACTGACTATGCCCACTGCACCTACCTCAAAAATGATGTGCTGCAACTGAAAGGACACATGGGGGGTCAAACAATGCTAGTTGTCATCTTGGGCTCATAGGTATGTTTGTATTTTTATTGATTTCTTTTTTTTATTAACCAGTTTACTTTCTTTTTTAGGATCTTAAATCTACTCTGCCATCTCCATACCCCTGCACCACCACTGTGAGCCTCTGCACACAGGGTGGCAACAGGTCCCATTTCTGGCCGATGCTGATGATGTGGCACCAACAACAGCAGTGGATGACAATGGCAATGTGGCACCACCACCAACAATGGCTCCACCACCACCCCTCCCTGCTGCCATACCACAACCAATGCCACATCACACAGAACTGCCAGCCTGCCTGCAAGCCACTGCTCATAGGGGGAGATGGAGGTGCTGAATGACAATGTGAATGGGTGGGTGCAACAAACAACAATGTGAACAGGCTGGGACAATGAAAAACACTGACAGGGGGGGGGCAATGAACAACAATGTGAATGGTTGGGGACAATGACAATGATGACAAACAACAATGCAGAGGACTATGAACACCAATGCAAACAGAGGGGGGCCAACAAATGACAACATGAACAAGGGGTACCATGGACAACAATGCAAATGGGGGGATATGAACAACACAAACAGGAGGGGGGGCAACAAACAACAATGCAGGGATGTTTGAATGACAATGCAAACAGGGTGGGGATGATGAACAACATACAATGCCCCCATCTCACTACAAACACAAGGTGGGGCCATTGTTTTTCTTTCTCTTTTTCGATCTTTTTCTTTTATTTTCTTTTTCTCTTCTATTAACGACCTATAACTGCTGTGAGCACCTGCTCACAGGGTGCTATGTAATTAGTTTAATTAAATGTATAGTAAATTTTAGTTAGAGATGAAAAATGCTGGAAAAACTGGTGGTGACTGGTTTTTCAAGGGCAACCAAACTGACTAGGACTGGTCCTAAGCAGTTCAGTTGTGGTCCTGCCAATGTGGGCAACCATTTGGACTGGTTGTGGTCCATGGTTGCCCCTCTTGGGGGTCAAAAAACCAGACTGAACCAGACTTTCAAACACTAATCAGGATCATTGGGGTCACTAGCATTCCAATTATAAGGTTCAACATAGGTTTGTCAAGATGAAGATAAGATGCTGAAATAATGGATTTAAAGTGCATGTCAGGAACATGAAATTCAGCATTGGGGAATTTATTGATGTGATCACGATACTATGATTTAAGGGTGTCAAGATGTTTTAGGAGGTCTTCTGTGCCATCATGCCATGTAATTCAGTTTCATATAACAGGCACTGGATATGATTAACCATTTGATGCACCTTGTTTTCATGAGTAACCATGAGTGCCAAATACATCACTTCAGCTGATGTTTTTGAACCAACATGATTCATTTGCAAGGAGGTGACATTATGAAGAGTTACTTGCTGAGCCCAAGTGTCATTCTTGTCCCAGTTGTAAGTGCCAGTGGGGTCAGTATCCCCTTCTGGTCACTTCACCTTGCCAGTAATCATGATGTACCCAGTAATATTGCAATTAATAAAAACTCTTTTCATTCTCTCTTTCCATTCATGCCAATTTTCATCTGTCATTGAATGATCATGATCTGTGATCTTATTACATTTGAATATTTATTAATTCAATTGATGATAGTTCATTGGCCTGCTGCTGTTGTTTAGCAGCATTAGGGTTGTTCACAGTAGCCATTTTTGGCTTCATTTTTGGCTCATTTTTGCATGTTTGGCAGAAGAATGATCTGAATGATCTGAAAAATGAAACAAAAAATGATGTGAAAAATGGCTACTGTGAACACCCCAGAAAGCAAAATAACAAAAATGATGCAAAAATGCATTTTACATGGTCCTTGGCAGTGCTGGCAAGTGCTGGGCATATTCAAACTCCCCCTCAAACAACTTAGTAAAATTATTTTCATGGTCTGGTCACTAAAATTAGTAGTATCTCCTCATAGTCTTAAAACTAATAGTGTGTAGGAAATATATATAT
>QLOK01042745.1:8293-20005 GCA_003313805.1 Tricholoma flavovirens
CCCCCCCCCCCCCATGAACTAGTAGTATCCCTGAGTACCATAGTACCCAGAGACTCAGAATGAACAAGCTCTGCCACCCCCAAGGCTGGCCAGAACCCTGAGACCATGCTCCCCCTGACTCATTTGAACCCACCCATCTGCAGATGGATGGTGCCCCACCCCAAGTCCCAGGATCCTCAAGAACCAGAAGGACCGAGTGATGAACATCGAACACCCTCAACACAGGTGCATGTGCAATCCAACAAGATTGGACAAGCAGGCCGCTGGAATACACCAGACTACCCTTAGGTGCATGTAGTTGTTGGATGATGTTGGAAAGGGAAGGTGAGTGTTGGTTGATGTTGGAAAGGGAAGGGGAATGAATGAATGGGATGCAGGAAGCAGGATGCAAGTGAAGAGGCAAGTCCACCAGAATGCAGCCAAATCCTTTAAGAAGGCAGGGTTCTGGAGACTGAAAAAGGTGGGTCCAAAGAGTGGTCCAAGGGTCCAGGAGTCTTCTTTGGCCACCAGTAGATGCAAGTCAACAACTTAAACTACAGTGCAGTTGTAACTCCTCCCAGATCACAGGGTTGACTACCTGGATATTTCTGAGGTAGGAAAAAAGGCTTGCCCACTAAAGAGCACAGACCCAACAGTTCACTGTAGAGACCACCTGGGAATGGCCCTTTGTCCCTACTGACTATCTATATACTGACTACAACCTACTACAGTTAGTTGATCAAAATAGAAGAGTTGAGTGAAACAAAGGTTACCCAACAAAACAAGAGATAGAGAGTAGAGGGTGACAAGAGAGCAAAGCAGATGGTGATAATTGTATTGAGCACAGTTAGAGTTCAGGGCCCATAACCTGTTTGAGGTAAGGAATGAACAATGACTGAGGAAAACACAGTTGATTGACTTGGGGGGATGTAGCTGAGATCCAGCCCTTTATATATGTTTTGGAAGTGTGCACAGACCATGTCCAAAACCTATAAATATGGTTATGGTCTGGCTCTCTGGATCCCACTCATCCCCCACTTCTCTACTCTACTACATGCTCATGGTTAGGCAATGGCACGGGTACTCCTGTGGGTACCCAGAGCTCAACCCATACCCATACCCACATGGGTAGTAACCCATCGACCCGCAGGTTGACACATGGCAGGTATGGGCAGGTACCAGCAGGTGTAAATTCCTGCACAGGTTTCATATCATTAAATTAATTCTATTTAAACTATATCGATAACTATATAATTATACTAAGAACCACCCCCACCTTGCATTTGTGAGTGAGAGGGGGTGGTTGTGAGTTTGGGGCCCTTGTCATCCCTGTTGTCATCCACGTCATCCTGTCCCATTCTGTCACCCTTTGTTGTCAGCTGCTAGCACCCATGATCCACCCCACAAGCAGACTTGCAGGGCTGGGCACAGGTGCTGGGTTGTTCCCTGTCGTTGGGTGCATCCATGTCATTCATCATCATTGTTCCCCCCCTGTTACATCCCGTCCGGACTTTCCGATATTCTCCGACGGATCCCCGCCCGTGTTCAGTACTTAACACCCCCCCCCTCACTGTTGTTCTCACTGCTGTTCCCCCCCTTGCCGTCATTCCCCCCTTGCCATTGTTCCTGTGCCTCTCATGGTTGCCCTCATCCCCTCCTTCTCCTCATCCCCTTGTCCCCCTCCTTGTCATCCCGTGGTGTCATCATCTGGTCATGGTTGTTATTGTCACCATCGTTAGCACCTGCAATCCCCCATATGAGCAGTTGCTTGCCATGGTGGGGGCGGGTGCTGGGTTGGCCTGTCATTCCCTCCTTATCCTGCAGTGTTGTTGTCTGGTCCTGGTCATTGTCCTGGTCACCATTGTCCTGTTGTTGTCATTGTTGTTGTTGTCATTGTCCTGTCATCATTGTCCTGTCATCATTGCCCTGTCGTTATTGTCATCATCCTACCCCCTGGTTCATTGTGATCCACCCTGTGAGCAGAGCTCACAGTGGCGGCATAGGGAGGGATAGCAGGGTTGGGCCCATTGTTACAAGATAATTATAATCTAAAAAAGAAGAAAAAAGAAAAGAAAAACTTACATGGGGCCCAAACACCAATAGGGTCATTCACAGTAGTCATTCTTGAACCATTTTTGGAAGATTTTTTGTTCCATTTTTCCTAGAATGAACATCAGAATCAGGTCAAGAATGAGTCAAAAAATGATCATTTTTTGAAAATCAACCCCCCCTATCGCTTTCGCAAAAATGACCATTTTCAGTGATCTTTCTACATCCCATTTTGATCACGAACATTCGCTTTTTCAATCTCCGCTCAGTCTTGCACTCACACTCCCACTCCCACTATCACCATGCCGCCGAAGACCAAGAAGGCTGCTGCATCCAAATCCCAGTCTGTGCCAACTTCAAAATGAGCCCGAAAGCCATCAGCAAAAAGTGTCAAGTCTGCTGCCCCGGACTCCATGGATGAAGAGCCTGATAGTACGCAATGACCCAAGATCCACCGCATCTCTTGGATGACATCCAGGACAGAGCGGCTTCTTGAATGGCTGGAGGAGAACCCTGCAGACCGCCAAAAGCTGTTCTCTGATTCTTCAAAAGATGCCAAGGACGAGGGATGACGAAAATGTGTCGCCAAAGGCACCAAATCCGAATTCCACAAGCTGATAGCCATGTTTGTCTTTTCCGTTGATGCCGACAAGGAAGTTCAGTCTGACTTTGCTGCAAACCCAGTTAACTATACCAAATCTGTTGATATCTATCTTGGATGGTATGTTTTTTTTCAACAGCCTCTCGTTCGACATGCTTATTCGGCATCTAGGTTGCGGAAGGAGTATTGCCTCTTCAACGAGAAGCTGGGGCAGACAGGTGCAGGTCTGAGATTTGAAGATGTCAAGGAGGGGAGCAACCTATCGAATCTCATCGGTCCGTTTCCATCACATGCGCTTTCGCTCACATTAACTTTTTTCAGAGCAATTGGAACTTGAGTTCCCATATTGGAAGCATCTCCATGGTTTTTGGAGGACACTCCCCAACTTCAACCCGTATACAGCATCGTCGGAGCCTGGGCAGAATCTAGCTGCTGATGCACTCGCTCTAATCCAAGGCAGGGGGAACAACAATAGTGATGATGAAGATGTTGCTGACAATGAGGAGGAGGATAGTAGCATGAAGCAGCTTGACGAGGTATGCCATAACATTATTTTCCCTGTCAGCCGTGGTAACTAACTCTTAATGACAGCCCAACAACACTGACGATGTGGATCTGTTCCCTTTGAGCCCCATTGACTACCCTACTCCCATCAATCACCTCCTGCTGCCTTCCGTCTTTCAAGAATGTAGGAACCTGGGCTCAACACCTTCCTCCACGGCGCCTTCTACTGTTCACTCCAAAGTGTCTACCCCTTCCACACGCATCACTCCTGCATCACAAAAGTCGCAGGGGAAATGTTCACGTCAGGATGCATTCGCTGATGAAAACAAAGCCGAAGCCGAGATCCTTGCTACCCTTGCAGCTGAAAAGCACACCTGGAAGATGGCGGAACATGAGCAACATATGGTCAAGTTACAAATCAAGAAGCAGAGGATGGATCTCGACGCTGGCAAGAAGCGACTGCAGGCAGAAGACCGCCGACTCGCTGCCCAGCACCAATGAGAACATGAAAAAGAAGCCCACGACTTGCAAATGTTTCACCTCCGTCTGCAGTATCAAGGTGCTGGTGCGATGGGTGCGGGGCAGTATGGAGTGCAGTGGGATTCCGACAACTTGGGGGGGGGCGAAAGCGAGTGATGCGGCAAATTATGGAGGGGGTTTACATCTCCCACCCTTCAACGGCTGATCAAACTCCTACGTCCACGATATAGGTTGTGTCTCATCAGACTTTTACTAATGCTAGTTATTTTTGTCACCGTCTTGTATTGTTGCTACATGGGAATCAGATACGACGTATGGCCCCACTTTTCTGACTTTCGAACAACCTTTTCATGAGTATCTGCTGAAACTTCTGTCCAGGTGTCATGAGGCAGCGGCAAGCACCTTGTAGCTCCATGTCATCATCCTCACTTCCTGTATCAGCTTCCTCATCTCTTTGCCTGTGTGCAACCCCTTCCCTTTCATTCCAGGTATTGTAAAGTTCTTCTCGCCACTGGGTATGGTCACTCCCGGACTCAATTCGCAAGATAAGGTTATGGAGGATGATACAACATCATACCCACATGACAGCCCAAAGATGTTTTTCATGGGTGTAGATCTGGATACGGAGCTCAAAGAGCGATTGAAACCTGCCTTTCAGGAGTCTGATTGCATGCTCAACATGAATGCGGATTTAGATAACACATGACAGGATGAACTGGTGATGTGGCGAACCCTGCTTACCTTCGAGAGATGATAATTAAATGTCTTCTGATCTGGATGCAGCTCACCCTTAGCTGGCTTTTTGAATGGTGATATGGACCACATTTCTGATGGATAGGCTGAGTCGGCCCACATCCATTCACTTGGCCCAAAGATATGCTCATGTTCCTTGAAGGTCCGTGTGCTCCAAAATGCCCATGAATCATGGACACTACCAGTATGCCCGACAGAATAATCGACAATCATCAAATCGTGAGGGGTAGTAACAAACTATACTAGCTATGAGATTTCAAATTGTAGAGACCATAAGGACAGATACCTGGCAATCAATAGAGTATGTCCCATCCTTATCAAACCATGTATCACCATGCAACCCAGGCCATTGATAGAAAGGAAATTTCGACCCATCCACCAACAAAAATCCACCATGCCATTCCAAACACACCGATTCTTCAACATAGTCCTTTGATCTTTCTTTCTCTACGTCATCCAGGAAGTGAATTGCCTCATCGTGATGTGACAGGAGGGTGACTATAATGCGATCAGTACATTTCTCAATGCCGCCAACCAAAATCCCTGCCCACTGAGCTGTATCTTCTGGAGACAAAGCATTCCCATAATGCCCAGCATGAAAGAGGAAGATGTAGAGCTGTATATGGACTGCTAACTGATCAGTGTTAGAGTTGTTGTAAAATATGGGATGGTCTTTGATCTGGCTGAGGAGTCCATCGAACGTTGCTGGCTCAACGCGAAGTTTGCGATGAAACCGTTCTGGGCTGTGAATCCTCCAATAATTGAGGAGGTGCAGCTGTGAGCACTTCGGTACAGGTGGAGCAGGGCAGAGAACTCGAGTTGTTCGGATTACATTCAACAACTCGCAGTAGCATTGCTGCCAGTTGACATAGTATTCCACCTTGAAATCGGATATTGAATACAGGCTATCGGTGTCAGAACTCGATGTCAGGGATGCTGGATTGCTGGACATGTGTACATCGGATGAAACCTCGATATCAGGTGTATCAATGGACATCAGAGAGAGAGGGTGTGAGGTGATGGACATCGAATCAGATGTTTCTGATGAGGAAACATCTGACAGTAGAGAGGCAGCACGATCTCGGAACCATCATTGCTGCATTGTATGATTGTGTTCCACAAGTTCCTGGAGCATAGCAGTACGGATCGTCAGTGTAGGCATCGTGTTCAACAGTCATGAGTGTGGAATGACGTAACCCTAAAATTAGTATGTAACCCTATCTGAGGCAGGGTTTGAGCATGCCGGCTGTGCTGAACATCACAAAGAATGCATTTTGTCCTCATTTTTGTTATATTTGCTTTCCGGGGTGTTCACAGTAACATTTTCCGGTTCATTTTTGATATCATTTTTGACATCATTTTTGTATGTTTGTTGCCAGTGTCCGAAAAATGAGCGAAAAATAGGATCGAAAATGAGTGAAAAATGGGCAAAGAATGCCTACTGTGAACAACCCTAATGTATGGTGTTTGGGCCCATTATCTGTCCATTGGCTGTGGCTGTGTTTGGTGTATTGAAGGGTGAGGGAGTGGTGGCAATGGAGTTGAAGGGGCAGATGGTGGTAGGTGGATGAGGGAGAAGCAGCATCGCCAATGGCTCTGGCTGTTTACTGGAACAAAATAGTAATAAATAACAATGTGATCTAGTAAATGGTGTGCCTGGCAAATTATCTCTTTGTATTGGACTGCCCATAATAATAAGAAACAATGAAGCTACTGAGCTTTGTATTACCAAAGGACAAGAAGGTCACATTGTGGGCTGGCAGTCAGCTGTTGGTCTGAAAGGACAACTTATACTTGATACACTGTTTGTCAAACTTGACAACCCTGCCAAGCTTATCAAGTTAGATGGGTTGCCTGAAAATGTTGTACCTTTAACAAAGTTGTCAAAAAGTATATTATGTGTTACACCAAGTGAAATGGCACTAAAAATCAATTGCTCCCAAGTACCTATTTTACCTAACTTTGCAATGACCGATTACGCATCTCAAGGAAAAACTCGGATTATGAATGTTGTTGATCTAACAAGCTGCCGAGATCATTTGTCATACTATACTGCTCTATCTAGAGGTTCTACAGCCAGTGGGACTATAATTGTACAAGGTTTTAATCCATATAAAATCATGAGTGGGACGTCAGGATATCTTAGACAGGAGTTCAGAGAACTTGAAATTCTTGATGAAATTACAAAACTGTCATATGAAGGTAATTTACCAGATAGTGTCAATGGCAAACTTCGAAATACATGTATACACCAATTTCAGTTTTGTAAGGGAATTGAATATGTGCCTCCCAATGTTCCAACACAGTTAAAGTGGATGTCATCTGATCCTATGAATATACTTACAACAATTACTGATAGTCCTTGGCAAATTATAAAAGCTAAGAACAAAGACAAATTACTCAACAGTACCAAGATTATGAAGAAAAACAATTTTAGCACTCATACATTTGTTGCTGCTAATGGAACTATTCCAGTTGTAAATATGGGTCAGACTATTGGAATAAAGTGCAAAGCCAATGATAGTGAATTATTAGCTGAACATTCAATAAAAAAGAAGGCCAAGTTATCATTTATTCCATCACAAGAATCACCTGTAGGAATTGCTTGGGATGAAAAAAATTACAGCTGTGCATATGATGCAATATTTACAATCTTATGTGATGTATGGATTCAAAACCCAAAGAAATGGACAAAATGGTTCAGTTGGTTAAGTAAACCATTAGAAAGATTGGCTTACAACTTTAGAGAAGCTCTACAAGGAAAGAAAACACTTGAGTATGGTAGAAATGATGTTAGAAAAATACTACATCAAGTGGATGGTAACCTATTTCCCTATGGCCAAATAGGCACTAATGTTGCAGAGCTTGCTCGACAGTTGATGATTAGATCTGAATCTCCATGTTATGCAAAACTAACATGCTCCACATGTAACAAATCTGATGTAGCAAATCCACCCGAAAACTTTATGCACTTAACAAATAGCCAGTCAAAGTCTGTTAATGCATGGTTTCAAAACTGGCAAAAAGAGCCTTTTACCAATTGTCAACAGTGCCATACAAGACAATATGTGATTCATAAATTTACTACATCTCCAGAGCTACTTATGTTTAGCTTGAATGTTAGTGGAATAGCAATTAGCAAGACCATACGAGTAAAAAGTGCAAATAATAAAGACACCATACTTCCTTTAAAAGGAATTGTGTACTCTGGAGACTTTCATTTTACAAGTTGTGTCATGTCTGATAAAGATGTATGGTTTCATGATGGCATGATTACAAAGAGCAAGTGCCAAAAAGAAGGCCATGTAACTGATTTTCAGACAAAACATTCATGACATGGCTCAATACTCATGCTGTACTGGTAATATATGCTAAAAAGTAGTTTCTCAATGAAGTTGGCTTGACATACATATTATATAATGTACTGTATATAGATGATGTAAGAAAATACTATAGCAGTTGAAAATAACCAACATCACAAGTGCCTGTGACATCAATGTTGTTTCTTATTTTCAAAACTTCAATTGGGGGTGATGGCCAGTTCTGGCATGTATGAGTTCTTATGTTTGATATTTTTTTTAAAACCTCTCAACTATCAGTTAAGAGGTATTAAAAAACATCAAACATAAGGACTCATACATGCCAGAACTGGCCCTCACCCCCAAGTCCTCTATCCATCTGCATCCACTACAAAAAGACCGCCCCTGGACATCCTTCAGTCCACTGCCCCACCTTGGAAGAAGAACCACTCAACACTAATTCTGACACCTTCGATGATGCCGCATGGGCAAATATCACCAGAGAACCAGTCGGGGACTGTTAGTCCCAAACAAGAACAAACTTAGTAGATTTCCTTTTATATTTGAATATTCTTCTCCTTCTTTACTTCCATTTACTTTACTTTTCATCTTTTTCAAAGCACCTCCCCTTTCTTTACCTGATAGAATGTCCTCCACCACTGTCTGCAAGACTACCACCACTTGCACCTTCTCCTTACCCTCTGAGAACCACTTGCCTGTCACACCCATCCTAATCACTTTTGTGATCACCCTGGCCCTAATCCTCATCTTCTTTGCCCTCCTGCAGATTTCATGATGGCAAGAATGTCAGTTCTTGAGGACGTCTCCTCCCACCTACCCAAATACTACCAGTACCATCTGCTTCAACCATGACACCCATGATGAGCTGGAGCTAGATGACCTCCAACTGCAACCACCCATACGCGAATCAAGCAACCCCACCTTTCCACCCCCGATTAGGATGAGATAAGTAGTGTTTGAGTGATGAGCTACCCTGCTGAGAGTTGAGATACCCTCCTCTCCAGCTGCTCCTGAAAACCCCCTTCCATTCAGCGAACCTTCACTGACCTCTCCCATTTCTACTCCCACCTCGTTGCAGGTGCATCAGGCCATGTTCCCATCTCCAGCCACAGACTTGGCTAACCCTTCACCACACCCATCATGGGGTTTGGGAAAATCAAGGTTTTAGTGGAAGAAAATCAGTGATTTCTGATATAGAGATGGGGTAATGTTATGAATCTTGCGAGCAGCAGATGGACTGGATATTCTTTTTCTTTTCTTTTCTTATTATTCATTCTTGCTTACCACTCCAATGGACTATCACCCTATTACTTCCTCTGACATCCATCTCGTTTCCACCAACCACTCCCCTACTTCTTCCATGTTATCCATTACGAGGCCTTAACAAAGTTGAGACTCGTTCTTCAATCCGGGAATTGATGAAAAATTCAGTGTGACCGTTTTTCCATGTCTGTTTTCCCCACGGTCAGTAAGCTCTGAGCAACCATTACAAAAATTACTGACTTTACTAACCATGCGACAAAGAAATTAGCCGAGACACGGATTTCGAGTATAAAAGGTAATAGGGTCCTTCACAGTACCGATTTGAAGGCTTATTTCAAACTGATTTGAGAATTGATTTCGCTGAAAGACTGTGATCGGCAATGCGGCATTGAGGTCGGAGTTTGAATTAAACTGCAAGAACGCGTTGAGTGTTCTGCTACTAAGCCTGAGTTTCCATCATCAATGCCACCTCCTACGAAGAAGGAAATCCTCAAAGCACATCACGTTCTCTTGCTTGCTGAACAGGATGAGAAAGCTGCAAAGAAAAATCCCCAAAAACCTCGGAAAAACAACAAAGAAAACTGCACTCCTAGCATGTTGCCAAAGAAGAAGCGCACTATTGCTGTGCAGTAAGTTTTTCTTGCAAATCTTGCATGTCTACTGACTAGATGTCCTGCAGATGGTCAAAGGAGAAATATTACCACCTCACTGACCAGTTACTGACTCTCATTGAGGCTAAGCCACATTACTGCCAAGCATTCAGGTTTTCTAAAGATGTCACTGGTAACGTGTCGAGTGGTGGGAAGAAAACTGCTGAGCTGTATAATGAGATTGCGGAGGCACTATTTGTTACACCTGTGGATTCTCAGTACTGTTCTAGTGATTTGCCAACCCTCCAAAAAGCTGTCAGCAACCGTATTGCATTGTGAGTCACAAGTCTGTACAGTATCAAATTCAGCTAATGTGATAACTGTGTGACAGGTTGAAGAAAGCTTATCGTGACCATCGCAAAGAGCTTGGTGCGACAGGACAGGGTCTTGTAGAGTCAGGATGGCAGGATGAGATAATGGCAGGGTCAAAGTTGGCCAATATTTGGGGTGTGTGGCAACTGTAACTTCTGTGTCATACTAAACTGATTAATTGGTTTACAGAGCTCATCGAGGCAAAGTTTCCATGGTATCTGCACATGCATGAGTTGATGGGGACCAGTCCAGTTGTTGATTGAGCTGCAATCACACACAGTCAAACACCGGTTGATCTTAGTAACTTGGGATGCCATGGCATGGTGAGGTTCCTATAACTGCTTCATGCTTTTTAACTGATCTTTAAGTCAGTCTTCTGCCCTGGGTGAGGACACTACCTTGATTGATTGGTCTTCATCCCCAGCCCCAAGTGACAGAGGTGACAAGAGTGATGAAGAAGACAACGATGATGAAGATTCTACTGCTCAATCATCCCCTCCCTCATCTCCCTCCAAACCTCAGCCACTTGCTACTCCTACTCCAAAAGCCAAGATTGAACCAACTACTTTGATCCCACATACCAACAAGCGCAAAGCTATTGCCAATAAGGTCCAGGAGATACCTGACATGGATCATTCTCAGCGGATGAAGATTGCCAAGGTCAAGGAGCGAGAGAAGACAAACCGATCTCAAGCAAAATACCAGTCAAAGCATGCTTGAGCGTCTTAGGCTTCAAGGACATGGACATGCAGTTCCTCCTCTCACCCCTGGTCCTTCCTCTGGTGGTATGTTTAACCCTTCTCCTTCTGGCCCAATGTTTGCTTTAGATCCACTTTTTAACTAGTAATCTTCCTACTTTTTATTCCTTTTATTCCTATGTTAATATTGATAATTTCTACTGCATTCTAATCATCTATGTCCATATGGTTGATATTCAAATACTTGAATAATTCTTCCTTTAACTCCTCTTGTTTTATTCGCCCATCTAATAGATTAATATCATCATTTTGTTCACGTTCTTCCTCTTCTCTAGCTGCTCTTCGTCTTTTTTCTCTCCTCCACTTTTTTTCCTCCTTCTTTTGTTTCCTTTGGTACTTCAAGTTAACCCCATCTTGGTAGAATTTATCTTTTGACATGTTTTGTCCATTCTCATGGTTCATCGCAAACATATGAAGGTTGATGCATGCCATAATTCAGTATGTTGCATACTTGAGCCCCTGTTCCCCATCAATAGTAAGACATAGGTCTTTTAAAGATGACCATCTTCCTTTCAAAAATCCCACACAATGCTCTGAGCATACATGGATGGCTGATACATGATAGTTGTATGTTGTGTTTTCTGGAGTATCTTTTTCTGGTCTGTGAAAAATCTGAGTTAGACCTAACCTGAGAATAATATATAGAATGCAACACTCAATTTTTGTATGGGGCCTGGCACCATTTCTGAAGAGGATAAGCAGAATCTCCCCAGACCCACTCATCCTTCTCCAACAGCCTATCATGTTGTTGAACAGTTAATGTCTCTTGCCAGGCTGTTGCATCATGTTGACTTCCTGGAAGACCAATACAGAAATCCATGATCCGACAATCAGGTGTTGAAACCAGCTAAAGACATGAATATAAGTGCCAACAGCATGAGGGATTAAATTGCTTACCTGAACATTGAGTGAGTAGTTGGATTTACGATCAAACCAAATGTTTCCAAACCAAGATGGTCTTTGAAAAAGTGCTACAGGTGTACCATCCACCATGAGCCAACCATTCTGCCAGGCAGGACATGACATTGATTCCACCCACTCCT
>QLOK01042748.1:3370-15555 GCA_003313805.1 Tricholoma flavovirens
TTAACACCTGAAAAACGCGTCAAATCAGAATCTGTAATCAATGGTAGGGCGGACCTTCGGAGGCGAGTCGCAAACAGCCTCTTTTCCCTTTTTGGGAGCCGTGTAATGGAGCAAGCCGGCAGGAGTGGCGTGAACCATGAATATGAGGAATACGTGGCTCACATTTTTCCTGCAACATTGTTAGATTAATGAAGCGAACAAGAAGGTTCTTGATGGGGTGCCCTTGCTTATTCTTGAAGGCCTGTAGAAAAGCGTAAGGAAGCAAATGCAAAAGTGAACAGAAGACGCACGAAATAAGGAAGGTTAAGTCCTCCACCATTTCCTTTCTTTGGGCGACTAGCCTCCGCTTTTCTGTGACATGCTGGACATTTGAAGACAGAGGAACGAGGCAAAGGTCTCGATAGCACAAGGCAGCCTGCTTCGGGGTTGTCATCGCTTGGGCTTGAATAGCAGACAGCGCGACTTCAAGTTTCACAGAGCGCCAAGAAGCCTCCATCGCGGCAACCTGCGCAAAACTGACGCACATGTTATTAAAAATTCAGGTAAGAAAAGAAGGGGGCATCACCTCATCATGAGAAGAACTTTTCTTCAATTTGCGGTGCGGGGCCGCAGCCACAGGTGCAGGATCTGAATTCGCCAGTGGAAGTGAAGCTGCACCAAGGGGTCTAATAGTGGCTGGAGCGCCAGTGGTCTTTCGAGCTCTCCACGATGTTTTGGGCATCGTGGAAGACAGAGTGCGAAGACAAAAAGATAAAAAAAGCAACCAACTGTGCCCAATCACATGACCATTGGGTTACAACTGCAATCAAAAGACTGTAACTGTAATTGAGGACTATTACACTGGTACTGAGTAGACAAATAGACTACAAATTTCGTGCAAACAGTTTAAAAAGGCAGGCATCAAAAGGTTGGCAATGCAGCCAAAATTTGAAGGTTCGCGAAAAGAACTTGAGAGGCGTAGGGAAAAAGCCGCAAAATGGCAGAAACAAATAGCGGCGAGAGAGCAGAGTGGATAGATGAAAAAAGGCCCTGCGCGAAAAAGAAATGAGGCTGGAAGAACTTTGAGGTAAGGAGGCGAGAAGCGCGCCGCGAAAAAGACAGGGCGAGCATGGTACAAAGCAGCAGGAACCTGGCAAAAAGGGTGGCAAGGGAGCAAGGGCGAAAAAGACCTGGTGAACGCCGCGCTTCTAGAAAACTTGAAAGGCCCAGGGGAGGCAGAAAACCGCAGAAAGGAAGAGGGGAACTTAGGGGGAAAGGAACCCAGCGAAAGATGTGCGAGACCAGTCAAACGCGGCAGAAACCCACAGAAAGAAAAGAGGGGAACTTGGTGGAAAAGGGACCCAGCAAAAGATGCGCGGGGCCAGTCAAGCGCGCAGAAGGGGATCGTGAGGAAGCCCAATCAGGAAAAAGCAAAGTGGGCCGCGAAAAGGCCCTCGCAGAAAAGAGGCAAGGCTGCAGCAACCTCCACAAAGAAAGCAGCGGGAGTGCCCAAGGCCCCATTCCTCCTGCCTGCAGATCCTTCTGGCCTGGACTCAACACAGTCAGAGCAGGGTATCGGAAGGATCCGCATTGGCATTTGGAACTGCCTGGAAAGGCAGGGGCAAGGGCAAGGACTGCAGAGAAAGTGGCGGTCGCAATGATCGACCTGCGCTTCGGTGGCAGCCCTCGACAAGGGAGGGAAGGCTCGAGGCGCGGGCTGAGTCCGTCGTGTGGACATCAGCCCGAAAATTTAAGTAGGGCCTGGCAGGCAGGTGCTGGCAACAACCATCAGATGGAAGTTGGTGTAGCATGACCAGCATGCAAAGACGGACTTTGTCGAGTGAAGTCCAGCGGCCCTCGTCGGATGAAGGGCAAGAAGAAAACTGAAAGCACATTTCAAACAGAATTCAACCACATCACATGACTATTTTCGCATGCCTGGGCCAAGTGCTAATAGATTGCAGGCAAGAAATGCCCCAGGGGACTGTAGTTACAAGACAATGATTGCAAAGACGGCTACTTATCACCTAAGGCGAGCAAAATGATGAAAAGTATGTTGCTCGAGAGAGACTTGTACCCCAAGCAACCGTCGTACATGGTCCAAGTGTAACCAACAGCAACGAGCAAGTTGGTTGGCAGCTCACCGTCCCCTTTCCAAAGTGGCCAATTAGGAAGCTTTTCAAAGTCAAGATTTGAGAACAAGAAGGGAGGGCGGATGTTTGACCCCCTCCCATCATATATAGGTACTAAAAACGAAATCTGATCTGAGCAGCAAATGGCGCTGGTGAAGGGCCTACCTGGGGTTTCAAATGGGTGGGCCGTTGAGGTGAGCGTGGCTGAAATGCACGTAGATGGTTTCATTGCGGGCATGCGCATGGTAATTTTTGATGGAGATGACCTCACTGGGCTTATAACTGAAAAAAAGAAAGGCAAAAAAATCAAAACCGCTGCTCGAGAAATGGCAGGAGACCTTACCATGACTCGAAGACGCCTTTGACAGGGTCTTTGTCTGAAAGGTGATGCTGCAGGGTCCAACGGGGCCTGCCATTTCAGATTCACCGAAGGAGAGCAAAGAACCCCACATCGAAGTATCCCGCCGCCATTCTTGGGGTAAAGGGAAGCCAGAAACCTTGTAAATGTCCAGATTGGTGGTTCCAAACTTTCCAGGAGACCATAGATACGACTCCT
This sequence comes from Tricholoma flavovirens, assembly GCA_003313805.1. Lineage (NCBI taxonomy): Eukaryota > Fungi > Basidiomycota > Agaricomycetes > Agaricales > Tricholomataceae > Tricholoma > Tricholoma flavovirens. The sequence goes on from QLOK01042748.1 coordinate 6,038, forward strand.
GCACACAAATGCCCATTATACCTATAACAAGAGCACACTTGCCCATCAGGCGAACAGGGTTGCCAGGAGCCAAATAATCTGGGTGAACTCGGGCCATGTTGATGAACTGGCCAGATGAAGCGAAGCGTAGGAGGTCCAACACCTGCCTGCCAACAAATGTAAGAAGAGAAACAAAAGAAATCAAGGCACAATCAAACTTACTTCGCAACATCTCCACCAAAATTTTTGTTCAAAACGGCGAGGGAAGCGAACTCATCGAACATAGGAACACGGTAATCAAAAGGCCGGATGTTGCAATATTTTCTGCAAGAAGACGAAGTACGCACACAAGCAGAAGATAATAGAAAAGATAAAAAGACGCACTGAATATGGGGAAGCCCCGCGTACATGCCCAGCTTCGCGAGCACTGGCTCCTGCCATGAGGAATGGGTAATGATGTATAACAGGTTTACATCTTCCTGATCACTGTTGCTGCTGGCCACTTCTTCTGCCAAGGATGCTTGCGGACTGTCGCCTGCGATAGGGGGTGGTGAACCGGGCGTGGTTTCTTTCTTCACCGGTTGCTGGCTGTAGCAAAAAAGCAAACAGTAAGCTATTGTCGCCGTGGAAGAGTCAATCTAAATACCTATCCTCAGGAGAAGCAGGGGAATCGCCGCCAGCTGAAATGGATTCGGTGAGATCTCCTCCCGATTCCTCACATTCGTCGTCGATAAAAAGATTTTTTCTTGGAGAGGCTTGTTTTCTAGAATTCCATTAAGCGCGGCGAGACGAGCGCTCACACAGGCACTGACCAAACACGAGGCGATTTTGCAGAATCGAGGGCGCGCCCCTGGGGAGAAGGCCTTTAAACATCCTGCAAATGGTATGAAAAGTTTGAAAATTATGCCGAAGCAAGTATAAATGCACGAAGACACAGGGGGCAGATCATCATCAGAACTGTCCACAACGACTTTCTGGTGCTTGGTTGCAGATCTTTTACTGACTTTGGAAATTTCGGGGCTGTGAAACAGATATGGCAGTGTGAAAAATGATTGATTAAGAAGTGCCTCAACCTTTCTTCAAGCTGTACGCGACCAGGCTCGACTTGAACTGCCTCATTGTCTTTGCCGAGCGCATCCAGAGCCGCAATAATGTCAGACTTGACGACACCGCGTGATAAAGCGACAGGCAAAGGCTGCGCCTTTCGCTTGTTTGGGGCAGCGCGGCTGGGATGACTACGTTTCAGTTGATCATTCAGCACCAAAAGAAGGGCTAAAAAATACCCACACTTTTTTATCGGAGGGGCCATCCTCCGATTCTTTGGCCACAAGAGCCTTTGCGGTCATAAATTTTTCGCGTCTATTACGAAGAGTCAGAAAACAACAAATGTTGGTATTGTAGATCAGACATACTTTGGGCGACTGGCTGAACCTGCCGAAGGCAGAACGGGGGAGGATGGGCTAAAGCAGGCGGGCAAATGGATCGTCACCACATCAAACTGGCGAATTATATAGCAGCGTACGTGGTCAAAGACAGGGCAGGGGGACTTCGCCTAAGAAACAAGTCGCATCAGCCAAATGTGTGATAGATGCAGTACGGATCACATACACAAGAGTCACGGCTCCCAACGCGTCGTACTCAGGTGTTCCAGGGCGAGGGCAAACGTGAAGGTTGGTCACCCACTTGCACAACATCTGTGAGATTGAGGGAGAGCCAGAGGTACTGGAAGTCGCTCTGCATCAAACACATGATTATGCAAAAAAAGAGATCGCTTACCCGACGCTGCTCGGTTTCTTCGACTTTTGCGAGGACTTTGGGGCCATGAAGAAAAAGGTGGATGCTAATCGAGTATGGTGTTGGGTTGTTGGAATGGTTGTGAATGCAGCCGCCACGTTATTTATAAGGGGAAAAACATCCTGAAAGGCTGCGAGTGGGGCCGAGGAGAAAGAATCGCGCAAAGCTTGTGCCTTAATTAATCAACATTGCGCTTCCTTGAGAATAAATTTTCACCTGTTAAAGATAATGGCCTTTAATTAATCCACGTTGCATCAACATGGGCTTTCTTGAGAACCCCCTTTCACCTGGTAAAGATAATGGCAGCTGCAGGTGAAAAAAAGGCCAGTGAATTTGAGCAGCGCACCCTTTCTCAAGAAAAGGCCCAACTTTCTCACTGCAGCAGGAGAGCCACCGCAGGTTGATGAGAGAGCAAGGGTAAGCGCAAGAGATAAGAAGCTGACGTCTGAGAGTGATTCACCTATCCTGGAGCGCTGATCACTGCCAAAACCAATGGGCATCAGAATCTAACGAAGACCAGATAACGAAACCAACGAGTCAGGAAATTAACAGCCTGCTTTACGGACCGTGCGAGCGGCTGCAGAGGCTTGTCCAAGGGAGGAAACATTGGTACAAATTTCGCAATTCAGCCTGGCTGCCAGAGAAAAATGAGAGACCAAGAAGTCGCCTCCAGAAATCAAAACTCATCTCCAAACCATCACGACGATGGACGAATTCTACGATAAAGAAGGAGCATGTACGTGTGCAAAAACATTTTTTGGGGGGGATGGCTGATGGTCGTCACAACTGCAGCCAATGCTCTTGAGCAGAGCGCATCAGAAAGCAGAATAATCCCGGATAGAAGACTCTCGTCGTTTAAATCAGTGAGTGGCAGGCACAAAGCGCTGAACCTTGCTTACCTGGAAAATCGTTTTCTAGCATATCGCCGCCACTGTGCAAGTGATCAAGGATTTAGAACCTCTGACCTGGCGATTAGTAGGCCCAGAGGCAGAGGGCAGTGAAATGGAGGAGACAGTCTTTGTAATTCAAGGGGTGATCGATTCAAAAAGGCTCCCTCCAATTCACCAAGTTAAGAAGTGAGTTCGCGATCAGCGTTGAATGTGTGTGCGATGAGAAAGACATCCAATCCCAGAGGCCGAATCCCTTACCTGCGCCAGGAAATAACCCTTGTCGGCCTTGGCAGTCCAACATTCGAAACACCTGTTACATCTACATTCATGCATCAATGTGTTCCAATTGGCAGAGAAGGGTCATTTATCAGGGCTGCCATCTGGCAGACCTTCTTAAAATAGAAATATATCAGGTGCTTACTTATCAAACCTGATATCATGTGACCCACTCATTATATGTCACATGATCTACAGCTTGGTAGAAAATCACATGACCTCATGAAATAAGCAAAAATAAACAACCATCAAATGTCTCTGCAATCACTTTTGGACTTAGTTAATATTATTTTATGGCCTCAACTTACATCATTATGTAAAATCAGGGTCCAGCCAAGCATGACATAATGAAATTGGTTTCACTTTAATCAACCTAGGCACATTTGAAATTGAAAAAACCTTCAAGTCCTTGCACAGCCACTTAATGACATCCATTTGGTTGAGTATTTTGCAAATAACTCAATAAATATTGATTTGTGAGAAACATTATTAATGACATAATTGATGGCCCAAACAGACTGCATCTGATGGCACAATAATTTTCCAAAAAGGAAAGTCACATGATCTGCCTAAAAAGGAAGGTATAAAATATGTTTCTGTTTGGATTGCTAAATATAATAGATCTTGGTCAAAAATTTCCATCTGATTACATAATCATTTCACAGACCAGAAGGTCACATGATTTCTGGAAAATTTTCTTACCATGCACTTTGAAAATTTCCTTTTCTGGAAGGTCTACCAGTTGGCAGCTGTGATATATGAGTCATGTCTGCCCATTAGCATGTTTTCATGTATAATATTAGATGTAAAGGCTGTTCGAAAAGGCCATCGACGTCGTTGGCGACATATATGGCGTTTTCAACAGGTCCATCGGCCATGGATCACTGCAAACCTTCAATCTGACGAGGAATGAGAAAAGCATCCTGGTCGTTTCCAACCGATTACTCACTCCAAGGAAAGATGCTCCCAACGTGCGCGCCGCGCCATTCGCGAAGGGTGTGGATCCACGCAGCTTGCTAGCAACCGTCGTGGGCAAAGGGGAATATGTCCACGGAGAGGACAACCAGGTGTGTTATTTCAATAGTTTCCCTGGTGAGGAAGGGGCGAGAAGGTGAGTAGAGAAAAACACTTTTGTGCAACAACTCAACTGAAGACTAAATCCGCAAACTTGAGTTTGGACCCACGGAACCGCAGCTGTTCCGCGTGGGTGATATCATCGAGGTGCAGCTTTCTTTTGTTGTTACACCAGGGAAAGAGGGATCCCACACGATGAGAGCGATACTAAGGTCGATTGCGCTGATCGATGGAACATACAGTCAAGTGCGTAAAACATTTTACTTTCAGCTACTCCCGTTGAAACTTCTATCTTTAGGGCGCATCAAAAAAGTGCATGGCGGTGGGCACGCAACCTTGCCGACCGGCAGGTCCGCTGAATCTGAAGCGCAAAGTAGGCTACGGGGATGAGGAACATAAGCCAAAGAAACCAAACACAGCGTTGCATACATCTGAGGCAGCGGCTGCCACAAATGAAAAGGAGGGAGAAACCCTTCAGCAAATGTTAGTAGACTTAGACTGAATATTCTGCCACACCTTGTATTCTCTGCTCATTGATGCCTGAACGCGCTGCTGATAAAGTCCATTAACTATCAACCAAGATATGATGGAAGTCAACTTGCGATCTGGCCCTGAAAACAACCAGTGTAGGGAACTGTCAAGCAGTATGGAGCCAATGAAATTAGCAAAACGTAGCGAAGCAAATACAGAAGCAGAGAAGCATACAACAAGATTCTTTCATGCTTCTTTTCCACTGCCAGCGCCTACTGCGATTACAAGGTGGTTACGAAGAATGAAACAAGGCCAAACAATGCTCTTTTTCGCATAAACCCAACATAAACCCATCAGCAAATAGGAAATGGAAGGTAAATAATCTAAGGATCCGACGCTAGCATGCAATTAACACATAGTTACCTTTAGCAAGTAATCTGTATCGCTCTAAAACTGCCCGCTCTCAACTTTTGCGGGACATCTCTGCTGATGACGCAGCGATCGAAATGATTAACACCCACATCTCCGCGGCCGATTGCTCCATCCTTCAGTATAAGATATTGAGTCTCATACCGACCGCATTCCATACAAACGTCAATCGGGAAGCGCTGATCCGCGACGTCCTCCGATGGTGCAATGAGCCTGTGATGTATTGTCCTGCTAATCTCAAAGTCGCTGCAGACAATCGGAAGAAGCAGAAGCTCGGTTTGCGAAAAGAGAAACTCAATTTCATAGACCTAACCGGTCTAAACTGGACCGATCGGCAGAGGTACGACTATCTTGAGACAATCCCAATCTACAATGTTGCCCGGCTCGCGAAACCATATCCACCTATGCAACACTGGGTTTACGAGTCAGAGGAGATAAAGGAACAATGGGAATATCAGTTAACTCAAGGGCGACAAGCAGACAGGCAAAAACCCCGATTCCCGCTTCTTCCTCTGGATGAAGGCCAACTTCAGCTCAACCTGTTAAGAGGCAAGAGTGCGATGATACGGGAACCTGGGGGAATGTGTGGTCTTGTGCTGCGAGATTTTTGCCCTGTACCAGAGATAGTGGATTATATGGATGGGGTGATCGAAGAATCTGTAGGGTGTCGAAAGAGTATCAGGGTGAGTGATGCGCGCTGGCACGGGCTCCCATGAATTCTCACTGCTCATCAGTTGGAAGACCCCGGGTCTTTGGTTATGGAAGGATATTCAGCTGGATCCCGCAGCAAACCCGCTTTCCATTGGGTGAGAAACCTACTCTCTACTTGACACCCCCAAGAAAAACTCGACGCGCTGGATATTCAAGCCAGTTCGACGTTCGCATTTGCGTGGAATATGATTCGGACGAGGGTTCCTGATGAGGTATTAGACGATTTCGACAAGTTTCTCACAGAGACTGCAATTACCAGGATGGATGCCCGATCGCTGCTCTATGAAAAGGATGGGAAGGGGGTGTACTTCGCAAATGTGGGAGATGCAACGTTTGAGTTTCACGGCGCTGAGCTGGCTCCACCTTCAGGCATATTTGGAAAGAATTATTCAAGGTTAATGGCCCGCATACTGCTGTACAAGAACTAATTTGTTGCACAGGGCTATCCACTACAAGCGGCAGCCACATCGCTGGGCGATCGTGTGAACTCTGTCGTGGAGCCATGGCGATGCCAGCGGCGGCCACTTTTTTATGTCACGTTATGGGGTTCGTATTCGAGCAGCTCCGAACACCCTGGTTGCTTGGTGTCCCGGCGAGCCTCATGGCACAAGCCTTCAAGACTATTCGCCAACCAAACCCGACCCTAACTTCTTCCAACAAGGCCTCTCCTTTGTCACATCATCTCGCCTCAAAGGTGTCTGGGAACACTACCAAAAGGAGCATATTAGCCGCGCAGAAGCAGTGGAGGAATTGTACAACAGCGGTCAATCCGACGAGATCTTCAAAGGCGACGGCGTGGAGATGTAGGTTCCATATTTCTCAAACAGAATACTATTATGGCTATATAGCGAACTCTGTATGAACACCACTTGTATGTCAAAGGAATGCTATGAATAAGCATTCAAGTAATGTGAACTACAGCGATAGCAAGATAAGCGATTCATGCAAGAAGTCAAGCAAATGTCGGCAATGAGTGCTAGTCAGCAATCAAGGGATAGCGAGCTGATAGCGGAGGAGTAGAGGAATAGCATTGAAGGAAAATTCATCAGGAGGGGAGTAGCACTGAAAACAAGACATACAAATGCCAGGAAATCTCTTGAGAAGCTTCAAACGCTCCTCTCGATAAGTGTCAATGAGCCGCTGACCATCGAGAGTCAGATCCAGGGCAACACTATCTTCATCTTTGCCTGGTAAATCGCTGGCATCTCTCGCGAATCTACTGGCACCTGCACACCAACCGGGGTACACCAGTATGATCGACTCCAGAGCCGGCATGTTGATGTGAGAGAGGAATGCAGTAATACCACATTCATGGAAGATGGCAAGCCATTTCAATAGTGGCCATACAATCGGCAAACGAGGAGGGGGAGAGCTGGACAAGATATGTATTCCGATAATCGCTTCCTCCAATGCTGGACAGTTTATCGCAAATTCATGATTTGCTCGATACTCCCACGCACGGGGAGCGGTTGAGGCATCCCATACACGATAAACTGGATCGCGAGAGGTCAAGATGGTGAGTTTCTGCAGAAATGGACCAAAATCACTTCGAGCAAAGGATAAATATCGGGAGTCAGTCAGTGCAAAATGAGCGACTTGAAGGCTTGGTGCCCGAATTGCAAGCTCGAAACGAGAGTCCCCGGGAGCGCGCCGCCCAACGATTGCCAAATACAACGTTGTAAGGACAGGGAAATCCAATAAACCAATATCCTCGAGCCAGGATTGCTGTGTGCGGAGGTGAAGAGTCGTCAACTGGGAAGTTGTATCAAGAAAGTTTGGAATGATTGGAATTGCGCCCAAAAGGGCATCACGGAGACTTGGCAAAACTGGATGGAGCGAGCACCCGATTTTTTTAAAAGTCAAGAAAAAGGTTCAAAGGGCGAACCGGTCCAGCAACTCGGGGTATCCAAGAGTTGTTTGCCATTATTGCAAGGTGGTGGGGAAAATAAATGCAACAAGGTGGAGGCGGGTCAGGTTGGAAAATGTGGGAAAAGAGAGGGAGCAAACGTGGGGCGAAGAGAGGTGGATTTCAAGGGATCGGAGAGGATCGGTGATGCAGTTTATGAACAAGGCGTCGAATGCTGACTGGAGGCAAGGGAGGCTGATGTACATGCAGTGGCAGAACTCCACAATGACGAAGGTATGGATATCAGCATTGATGGAAAGCATGGAGTCGACTCGGTGAGACCACCTCCTCAGGGTTCTCAGCGAATCATCAAAAGTCGAGCCAACTGAGCGCTTAACCCCGTCGAACTGTACAACAAAGTTTCGAAAAGGGTTCAACTTTGGCCTCGACATAAGCGAGGACGAAAAAGCGGAGCAGGTAGACCTCAAAGCCAACCACTGCAATCGCTGGGGAGAGTCGAGCACATCTGATGGATCTCTGAAATCCTCCAAAGAGAGCTCCAATATTGCATCAATAAGCTCTGGAGCCAGCCAGCTGAAAGGGCAAAAAGGGATGAGGTTACAAGGACGCATTCAGGTAGTGGGTGACCAGCTCAAGGGGGAATGCATTAAGAAAAGGAACTTTGGATACATACGACGACACGCCGCATACAAATATAGTAGGTGTCAAAGCAAAGTCCAGAAGGCCTGATAACGGTTGGGCTGACTGACAGGTGGACATCGAAGAAGCCATGAGGCAAGCGCGGGACAATAAGGTAACGAACGCAACCAAAGTTATTTGAGGACTCTGGAAAGTACTTAGGGAAATTTCAACCACTGATGTGAGGGATCACCTGGCAAGCACATGGCAACAAGAGCAAGTGAGGATGAGGAGACTCCAGCTATTGACGTAGCTCACAAAACAACAATGATAAAGGGATGAATAAGGCTGCGCTTGCAACGGGCAGCGAAGTGCGCATATAGAGTATAAGCAAAGGCAAACAATTTAATAAGCTTCCCAAAAAAAGCAATCAATCACATTACCAAACCATTTTTTAAACCCAGTCGGAGATCCCCGGTACCACAATAGATTTCCAACCCCCAAATCACCTGCACATTTTCGGAAGTAACTGAGTTCTATAAATAGAACTCGGAACCATATGGAAACAGCCAAGGGAATATTTGGGGGTATAAGTTCAGGTTATTGTATATCGACAGTGGAGATGAATCATGGGAAACAGCAAGTGCCCCACCATGGTTGTTCCAATGTTGCAGTGCTATCCCTTTCAGGGTGTTCAAAGACTTAGTATCGTATTGATCCCCTGTCAAGCCATGAACTATGAATGGGCAATCACCTTCCTGAACGCCATCATCAAGAGCATCGTCGAATATGCTGGTCCCCTCCTCTATCTTTGTGGTCTGCGAGTGGCGATACTCAATGGAGACAGGAGGGGATTGTTCTGGATAACGGTTCAGCTCATCATATGATATCTCTAGATCTGCATAGTCAGCATGATTTAACTTCAACCATTCAAGCGCACGAGCTACTTCTTTCCACCTGACTAAAAGGGGAGTGCGTTGAAATTCTTTATCCGTGGGTTTGCATGGTCCTGTAAACAGGATAGTGAGAACTTCACCTAGATCTTCCATCGGTGGAGGGAGTCGATGGTAGACTTTTGGGACAGGTGACTCAAAGGCTATGACATGTGATGCCATCTTCCTCAAGCCAGATGACGCAACACGAACAAAACAACTATTAATCCGTACACAGGCAACCAGCAGCTTTTCCACAAACCCGAGACAGGATAGCTCCTCTGGAACTGCGCCTAACCATAGACCGTTTGCTAGAGCATGTGGAGGAATTTTTCCATTTCGTAGATACTGGCGACATCCATCGCATATGCGATTACAGGTGAAGTCCAGTACGGGACCTTTGTATTCACAGATGGGCTGTGAATTTTTTGATCTCTCAATCCTGGTAACGTTGGGTACTTGAAGTATAGGAAGTAA
>QLOK01042751.1:0-11585 GCA_003313805.1 Tricholoma flavovirens
AGAAAAGGCAGAAAGAGCAAGCATGCGAGAGGAGCATGCGATGGTCGTGGCTCAGTGGAAGAACAATGAGCTGGAAAGGAAGAGCCGTAACGATGCAGTACGGAAGTCCCATCAAGATGCTGTCAAAGCATGGGAAGCAGAGCGTGACCTTGCCAAAGAGGAGAGAAGAAAACCACGATGGACAAAACCCAAGCAGGGTTTACTTGAGAAACCAGTTCCAAGACCAAAGATGCCAGACGATGAAAGTGAGTCAGACGAGCTTGACGACAACGAAGACAACGCGATCAATGGCAATTGATAAGATCAGTGCTTTCCTGATTTGGTGTTATCTCTCGTGACGTGACCTGTCCCACTGACTGGTTTTTCACTGATGGACGAGATTTCTACTGATTCACAGATCCTCAGCTAAACATCACCTATAGTACATAAATAATGACCCATAGTGGATACACACAAGCCATACACTACTGTCTGTTAGGCCCGATTTGTCAAATTGTCACATAGGTTACATTCCGAGGCCGATTTAATTTCACTGTCCCACTGAGCGGTGTATGACTGTATTTGGCGAGCTGCTTAATTATAGCTCAGCTCTTCCAGCTCGTGGCTCCTGAGCGGCTCTGAGCAGCTCAAGCCGTTGAGCCGATGCCCAAAATAGAACCATAGCAAAATGGAATGTGAAAATGAAACCAAAAATGACCATTTTTGCAAAAGGGAGGGAAGGGTTCCATTTTTCAAAAATGATCATTTTCTCAGGTCATTTTCATCTCATTCTGAACTCCATTTTTGAAAAAGAGAATAAAAATGAAATCGAAAATGAGCCAAAAATGGTCTGAAAATGGCTACTGTGAACAACCCTAATGGAACCCTTTCCTCCCTTTTGCAAAAATGGGCATTTTTGGTTTCATTTTCATGTTCCATTTTTGTGGTTCTTTCAAACTCCGCTCTAACACCTGATCTTGCAGTGACCACCATCAACGACAACGCCCCCTCCCTCACTCCTCTACCCTCTACCACCACCACGGTCCACCACTCCATCACCACCGGCTGTCACCACTCCCACACCCACTCCCATGTCGATTAATGCCACCAACTGCCGTGAACCAACCACATCAAGCCTGAACGATGACAGGTCATTTGGGCCTTAGGTAATGTTCTTTTTGTCAAGTTCTTTTCTTTTCTTTTCAACTAACTAATCTTTTCATTTGCTTTTTCTAGGTTTTATCTATGTTATTTACCTCGAGATGGCACACCCACAACAACACCACCACTACAAGCACCTGCTTGTGGGGTGGATGATGGATCAGGATAACCACAAATAGGGTGACATCCGATGCCAGGGGCAATAGGGCAGGGACAAGGGATGATGAGGCAAAGATGACAATGGCCAATGACACGACATGACAAAAATGGTGGCAGTGGCAGTGCACAGGGATGATAAGAACAGAAGAACGGAAGGTGCAGGTCGTGGATATGGTGCCATATGACGAGGAACACAAATGGCCCAAGAGATGTCGGTGATGTCTCTTGGGCTGTAGGTAAAATCTTTTTTGTTCATTTCATTTTTTTGTTGCTAACAAAGTTTTAGATATTAACTATTGACGACGACAATGACTACCCCAGCTCAGGGAGCCGAATAACATGCAACCCACCCATGCATATGAACCACGAGAAACTACAGCACCAGACCCCTCTGCTACAAGCAGCTGCTCATAGGGAGGATGGCTGGTGCATATGGGCTAACAGAGAAGGCAAGGGTGAGAGAAGCCAGCAGAGCGGAGGAATAATGACAGGAGCGGAGAGGTAACACATACGGGACAAGGCAAGGAGATTGGGGGGACGAGCGCCCAGCACCCGACACCTGCCGCTGCGAGCATTTGCTTGCAGGGTGGATTGGGTGCTAATGGCCACGTCGCCACCCCCTATCTCCAACGAGTGCTTCACAACAGGTGAAGCGCTCATTGGATGGGTGAAGCCACCACTATGAAGCACCCCACCCCTTTCGCATTAGTTTTTCTTTCGTAGTAATTTTTGTAGTATGTAGTATCAATTAATATATTTACTCTGTACTTGAGAAAAAAGACTGGTAAATAACCCATCAACGAGTTAGTGAATGTTGAGGAGTAATTACGGACTTGAAAGAAAGAAATTCAGCAAGTCCTTCGAGGGGGAGTTTGAATCTGCCGAGCACTGCTGGAGGTAGGTAAAATGCATTTTTACTTCATTTTTGGGATGTTTGCATTTCAGAGTGTTCACAGTAGCCATTTTTCACATCATTTTTCACATCATTTTTCGGTCCATTCTGATCATTCTTCTGCTAAACACCCGAAAATGATCCAAAAATGAAGCCAAAAATGAGCCAAAAATGGCCAAAAAATGGCTACCGTGAACAACCCTAATGCCTTGTAATAAATGAATAGATTAGGAATACACCAATGTACAAATAATGCCCTATTTGCTTGAGGACCTTGTAGATGTATGAGGAGTATGTCACTGTTGCCTTGTTGGAAATACCAGGGTTGGGGTGGACCTGCTTGAGGACCTTGTAGATGTATGGGGAGTAGCCTGTTGCATTCAGTCTTCACATGTTCAAAAAATTCTCACTTACATACATATCCTAGTAGCTAGCTAGTTTCAGTTGTTTGTGAGCCTTTTTTTGCACCATTTGGAATGTTGTATTGGTTTCATGGACTTGTTTATAATCAATCTTGGTCAGTGTTGGCCCAGGGACAATGCAGAACTTCACACACTCCCAAATGGGGAAACTATGGATAACTCACATGCACTGGCAATTCCTCTCTCTCCCCGGTGTACATTCCAGCTACATTCAATATGACAGGCCCTCCTGAGAGTCACACGCATTCAAGTTGCAGCTCATTGAGAGGCCTAGTTCTTTATCCCTGATGGGCTTATTGGCACAGATTGCTCTGGCCTGCCTGTTAGTCCAAAGTTCCCTTATACTTGGCTTGCATTTTCAATTGTTCAGGTTCACTCCCATAGCCTGGTTGTTCCGCATGCATCAGAACCCTGGATCCTGGGTGTATGTCACTACTTAGAGATGGCAGGCCTTGTTTCTGGCTACTCACCAGCCTCTCCTTGTGTTTTCACACATCGCCTAGAACACGGTTGTCATCAGCAACTCTCATTTCAGAGATGCAGCCTTTTGGTTTCTTTTGGCTTTGTGCACATGCCTGGTTCATGTGCATTGTTCCTGGGCTTCATGTCCAAACACCTGTTGGCCCCTGCTCACCCCTGCTAGGCTTTTGGTGCTGTGGGGGTATTATGCAACATCCTTGCGGCATTTGTGGTTGGTGCCTGTCCTTTGTGGTGCTAGCACTTGTCAGCATGCCCTGTGCTGCATCATATTTATTTGTAGAACTCATGGCTCTTTCACATTTGGTAGTCACTAATACTAGGATCTTAGCGTTCAGTGACTAGTACCAGATCTGACTTGTCGGATGCACACCTTAAGGATCTGGCAAATACATATGACGACTGATAAGAAAAGCAGTATGTGATTGTTTAATTTGTAACGCCCCACATTGCAGGGATGAAATTGCTCAGGCATGCACAATCTATCGAGGCATGGATGCATAATGTCCATGCAAACTGTTGTATCCCCCCTCCTCCAGTCACTGAACACAGCTCCAACCATACATTTTCTGGACATTATGGACACCAATGGATGCAGCAACTTCTGCCAAAAGTCTCAAGCCAAATCAACCAGAGTTTGGAATGTTCTATTGGGAGGTACAATGCTGTTCGTGTGAGGGACCTACCGCATCCGATTACCTTAAATCCATTGGTGAGAGTTGATACGGCTAATGGCAAACCATCATAACATAACCTAGCATATGCGCCAACTAGAGAGCATTGTTAAACTTTACTGCTGGGTTATGGAGATGCGGGATCTGTATGAGGTTCAGCAACTAATGCCTGAAAGCCAATTACACCAATGTTTTGGCCTCTTTCCTACTTTGGGGCAGCTTCTCGACGATACCCAAGGGACAGTTCGCCAATGTGAAAATTCAATTATCCATGTGATGGACTCAGGAGTGGTCACTCAACTTCAAACCCATCGAGGAACGACGATGTAACATGCTTTCAGATGATCACCCATGTAGACTACTACAGCCCTTGTATGTCTTGCCTCCCCTCTCCCCTTGAATCCTTCGTTCATTCAACAGGCAGCGCCAGCTATCTGTTTATTGCTTCAATATTGTTGTGCCAGAGAAGTCATAGATATAGGTACCAAGTTGGCCTTATAATATATTGTGTATGCTTCTTTCTGAACGCCCATAACCCAGCCTGGCTGTTGCCCCACAGTCGCAGTAGGTAGACACACTGAGGGCCATGATTTGGTCGCAAGAGGTGCAGTGCATAAACAATGCCTTGAAACTAGCCTTGGGGAGACCATCTGAGGAAACAGCATGCGGCAATTGCTCTTGATCCTGGCAGCTCCCAAAGCGACGTGACGACCTAGAGAGCACCGCTGTGCTAACGTGAGGGGAGGGGTCGAGCCATGGGATGCAGGTGTGACACGCAAGTGTCGGGCGGGGCCAGTGGCAGCTGTGGATTTGAGAGGGAGGAAATATCCCATTACTTCTGCTAGGCAACCAGAGAGGATGGCATTGGGGTTGTGCAAGAGAGAGCTGGTGAAAATCCTGGTGCACTCACAGTGGCACTTGTGGGAGGTGGAGTGGATGGCAAGGCCCACACATCGTCAAGCTCGGCAACGAAAGTGTGTGTGGCGACTCAGTGGGGGCCATGCAGATTGAGAAATTGATTGAGACCAAAGTTGAAAGGTTTTATACTATTTGAAATTATAAGTCACATATTCTGCATGTGATCAAATCAACAAAAGAGTGACATGTCACATGCACTGTGGCTGGGCCCAAAGTCACATTTTTGTTTGAAATTACCGCAGAATACTCAGTGACGCCCTAGCCTTCAGTAGCCATGGTCCTGCTGCCCAGTGAGAAATGCGTTGACCCCAGGTGATCCTATCTGACATGGACTGATGGAATGGTGAAAAACTGATTCTGCGAGGCGTCTGTTGATTAACAGCTTATTATACCTACTTCAATAGCTTACCTATGTCATCTGTAGTCTCCCATAGGCAGACCAAAGTAAAGGAAGATTAGTCATTCCTTATTATGCATCATCCAAGTCAAGTGGATAAATTATTTTTGGTACTGCAATGTCACATGATTTCAAGTTGAACTTGGTACGATTTGGTGCATCCAAGTTGACTGTGTTCAATGTCAACGAAGATGGCACTCTCAGGCTGCACTTGTCAGAAATTCTGTCAAGCACCCCCCAAAGGAAAGGCCATTCTGATATGCACTTGGTATAGCCATGCGGCCCAGCATCATTTGGAAAAACAAATGACTCAAGAACAGCTTGACACTCAAAAATCTCGCATCAGAAAGGGCAAATGTCATCGACTATAAGTACAAAGTTCTGATGTTTCTGAGACCACTCATGTGATGGATTTCAGAAACCCAATAGCTTCAACTTGGACCTTGACGATGATATACCGGTGCCAAACCACCACGAGCCCAACTCCCCATGTATGCTCTCGTTCGATCAGGTCCAAAATTGACTGAAAAGGATCATGGGCATCCTTCCATTGCACTTTGATATGTGTATCAATGCCTGTCTTGCATATACTGGCCCCTTTGCTACCCTCACCAAATGCCCATTCTGTGGAGAACATCAATATAAACAACACTATGACCTGGATCCCAGAATTCCTCATCGCCAATTCATCACTCTTCCAATGGGGCCTCAATTACAGGCTTTATGGCAACATCCTGTCTCTGTTGCAGAGCTTTGAGATTGTCTTTGATGCACCACAGCTCTTTAAGTGCAATGCAACACTAATGGCGGTGTTCAAGATTATGGTGATGTTTGCTGTGGTTCAGAATACCTCGATCCCGTCAAATCTGACCAGATGTCAGATAACAACATGCTTCTGGTGCTTTCTATGGACGGGGCCCAACTTTACCGAAACAAAGCATCAGGCATGTGGTGGCTCTAACAATGGTGGCAAGCGCAAGCAAGAGGAGTCTCTGGAGCCCACAAATTCCCACAAGCTGGAGGTGTTGCCTGGTGCCCATCGACCAAAGAAAGTGAAAACTGGGTTGGGCATGGCCTCTATTCCTTCTACAAGCCAGTCTTGAAAGGTGCATTGATTGAATGCTGACACTCACTTCATCATTACAAAAGGTCAATCCGGACGATGGGAGAAGCAGGATATACCTACAGTGCATGACAATCCCATCGTTTAATTTACCTTTTTTGTTGTCACTCATTCCGCTGCCACCATGATCATTTCTAATTGGTTTTTAGTGCCTGACTCAACTCAAAAATGCGACACTCAGCTCAAAGGTTTTTGCATTGTATCGGTCTAGCTTCACTGCGCTGATTGTAAGGTAGACATCAAGGAATCCTTTGTAAGGTTCACGCATTCATGGAGAAGTATCTGATGCCATCTGTAGGGATGGGTTTTCTATCAACACACCACCATTGAATCACGATCCCAATGACGGTATGACCTCACTTTGTGACTGACTACCTTGTGCTGATCAATGTCTGTAGACTCGGTATCACATACCCAACCCATCCCAGGCCCCTCCTCGACGCTACCCTCAGCTGTTCCTGCTGCAGCACCAAAGTCTCAACCTATTCTGCCTGTACAGAGCAGCACGCCTGTTACAATATTGAGGACGCTACGCAAGAAGGTTGAAACCCTACCAAAATTGGTTCCAACTGTGAAGAAGACCAATCCTCTCACAGGATATTGCTGCGATTCCTTCGGGCTCACAAAGGAAATCACAGATGACATCGATGTCTGGGAAACATGGGACCAGAGACTGAATGTCCTTATCCCACACAGCATTCCCGATATCCACCCCCTCATCATGCGAGGTGAATACGGTCTTATCGCACTGGTCTGGCTCCTGCCAGTGGAGCACCTCGTTCGTGACTGCAAAGTCAACGAGGGCCTTCTTGATGGGAAGGTTGGACGCATCATTGAGGCTGTTGATAGGTTTCTACGGTTTCTCTTTACGTCAGGTTCGCTTCTTTGCTGATAATTTCGATGTTTTCAGTGTCTGCAAGCAGCGAAATGCTCCCAAAAATACTGTCCCTGTCAGAAAATTACAAGACCCAGCCCCCCATCCTGCCGCAAAGAAACCTGCCAGAAAAGCATCAAAAGGAGGGAGGGGTTCGTGGATCCTCCTGATGTTATTTCCCCTAAGTAACAACTGCTCTGTACCAGCCAATTCATCCTCAGTTTCAAGTTCCTCCAGTTCCTTCATGATATCATCAATCAGCTCTTCTATCTCACTCAGGTTTTCTTCTGGCTGCTCCAAACTCCATCCATCTGCCTCAGCATCACCAACTGGCTCTACCTGTGCTGCAAACTCAAATTCTTTGAGTTCTTCGGTCCAACTCATGCCCTGTGTAAAATTCAATGGCCTTCCCTTCTTGATTGAATATTTAAGCATCTGCAGAGCCTCCATCAATTGGGGTGAGATCCAGTTTCTTTGGGTCATCATTGTCTCCTTTCCAGATGAGAAGGCACGTTCACATGGGACACTTGAGGCTTGAATCGGTACAATGTCCATGGCAAGTTTAAATATATGAGGGTATCGCTTTTGATATTCCTGTAATACATGAGAACCATGGCTTGGAAATCTGAAATGTTATGAGATACATAGGCTGCTTACCATCCAATATGGCAGTGTTCCTGACCCAGAATTGGAATCACTTAGATACTGGTCCACCTCCAATTCCAGAGATATTTCTGGCTGTACTTGCACCCATGATTTCCTTAAACCAAGAATATCAGCTGCCAGTAGTTCTGTTGGTTTGCTGGTGGCTGCTGCCTGAGGTCTGTTGCTAGGTGCATCCTGACTCGGTGTATCATAAGGATGTAGCTATCATTTTGCAGTGTCAAATCCAAGTAGTGAGAATAATTAATACAACTTACTGCCTTTAAGAACATCCCCTTAGCTAGGTTGTACTTCTCTGGTAAATCACGAAAATATCCTAGCTTGTTTGATGGGTCAATTGCTACACATTGTTTAGCTTAGCAATTACTGGCAACTTGAAGACATAAGGTATAATCTTACCCATAGCCACAACATATGCAGGTGCATCAATCAGCCGATCCTGGGAATCCTCCAGCTTGTCTATGCCAGGTTGGATGATCTGCTCCCACTCATAGTGATCAGCAATTTGCTTCTTCCATAAATCAATGAAGGCTGAATAGGCAGGAATTGCATAACAAAGTGTAGGTGTTGTTTCTGCACCCAGAATGTCTTGAAATACATGGGGAACCTAGGAGATCTTCAATTAGTATGATAAATTGACAGAGCTAATCTGATACTTGAAGAATTTACTGATAATCCTCTAATAATACCCAGTCATATTCATCAAGTTGAAATTTGTGCTGGTCTTTAAATTCAGTATCATGAGTTATGTCTTCAATAGCCTACATTGCCATCAGTAGTGTGGAAATAATGACATTGCAGAATTTACCTCCTTCAGTTTCAAGACCCGAGAGATCATCAACAATGTTGAGGACCACCTGGTGACAACATCTCGAAGAAGTTTATAATCTTGATTGAAGTACTGTGCAACATGCTCAGAGAAGCGGTGCTTCTTGAGATTGCTAGCATGGACCTACAAAAATAGCATGTCAATACTGAGAATATGTAACTTGTTTAAAAAATTACAGCATTAACAAGGGACCGAACAGTAGCAATACAATCTTTGCTATCAGCATAGGCAGGTTCATAGTCTTCATAACCCTCGGCTAAATCCTCTGCATATTTGAGGTTTGTGATTGCTGCTAATACTGCCTTGCAGGCAAGGTTGACAATGTGAGGAAAGCAGCTGAACAAAATTACTTCTGAGATTGTTATTGTTCATAACAAAAAAATATCTCACCGTATTCTTCGCTCTGACATATTAATTTTGATTTTCCTCTTGTGAAGCAGAAGAGTTAAATATTCAATCATAGTATCATTATTGGAAGCATTGTCACAAGTTATCCATCCAATCTGTCAATTGATCAAGGATTTCATTGCAAATAATCAAATTATATTCACTAACCTTGGCAGTAATCTTCAGCCGATCAGTAATGAACAAGAAACAGTGTGCAAGATGTTCTCCAGTATGGCGCCCAGGCAATTTGTGAAACCCAACAAGATCAGATCTGAGCTGAAGCTTCTTCTCAGTCCCAGTACATTTTTGTTCCTCAACACTCTCAATCCAGTGAGCTGTAACAGCTATAAATGATGATTGATTTGGATCGGACCATGTGTCAGTGGTAATTGAAAATTTTCCCACAGATTTCTAAAAGGAAAATCAATGCAAGCTCAATTACTATTCAGAAAATAAAATACCGCCATTTCTCAGACTCCTTCAACTCTTGATGAAGTAGTAAAAATATCTTTCTGAGTCATGGGGATTCAATAATATTGAGGGACTAGTAAAAATTGAAGACTCAGATAATTCACATGTAAAGGATGAGTCTAAGATGCACATACTAAAACATCACCAATTACAAACTCTAGGAGAGCTTCTATGAATCCTTCCTTGCTATACTCTGGGCGCTCAGATTCCAATGAGGTATCAGGTGGCTCATCCCGAAATTTGCGAACTGCTGCTAAAGCATTCTTGGTTATACATAATAGAAATCTTGAGATCATCACAGCATGTGACCCATTGATTGATATGAACAGAAAACAAGTGCTTGCGGAGGTTCGATATACCAGTTGTAAGTTTAAAGACTGAAATGTCATGTTTGGGATTTGTCTGATGTAATTGCCTATGCATGTTTAAAATTAATGGTTCTGAAATGTATGACTTGAATTGAATCATACTTACTTGCATAACTGGCATTCATGTTTATCCCCCACTTGCTTGAAAAATGTCCAGACATCCTTCGCACCTCCCCTAGGTCTTGGTGGATTCTTTGATTTACTATGTGGACCAGCATGTGGTGGTTGGGAGCGATGAGAGTGACTATTCGAATCTCATTGTGAATGAGATCGAGAAGAATCAGAGCCATGATGATGATCAGGACCAGAATGTTGAACAGTATGAACCTGAGGATGCTGCCCAGTACCAGATTGTGAATCTGAACTAGTGTCTGAAGATGGTCTAGAACCTAAATCAAGCCTCTGCAATCCAGCTTCAATCTCCTCCTCTCCTTCAGAACTTAACTGTGAAAACCTAGTCCTAAGTTGAGGTGCTGGATGGAGAGCATGAGAGCCAAGTCTGAATGTAGTAGAGGACTGCTGCAGATGAGCACCACACTGAATAACACTACCACGTTGCCTATGGGGAGTAAACAGTACTACTGCAGAACGTCTATTACGGGAGGCTTGTAGTTGGCGAGCTGCAAAAGCAGATGGAGGAGGAGGAGTAGGAGGATGAGGAGGAGGATCGTCTGGGGTTTGGAAACTTTGGATGTCTTCTTTGTTGGTTTGGGCCTTGCTGGGGTGAGTGGAACCACAGGATCAAGCTAATAGATGTAAATAGTAATTACATATATATATATATAATATTTGGGGTTTACTACCTGTTGAGCATGTCTGGTTGGATGGCGAGAATGCCCTTGAGCTACAGAAGGCTCTACATGAGATTCAGAATAGACTTTGACAATTGCTAATCAATTTCATACCTTGAACATCTCCTATCACTGCTGAGAAATGGCATAATATATCAGCACAATACTTTAGAGTATATTTTGGGACATACATGGGGCAACCTGAGGAGCCTCAGTCCCAGTAGTTGATGCATGACTACGCATATGAGGCTCTAGAAGATCAAGAAAAAGTTTAACTTAGAGATTACATGCAATATACAAAGAGACCTGCCAATGTTATCGGTAGGAACAGTTACAGCTGTTGTATGGCTTCGAGTACTACGCGTTGCAGGAGGATCTGAATAGAGGACTCAGATAAGGGTAATATACAACAGAACAAAAGCTTCAGAGGACGGACACTGTTGCACATCTGACTCAGTAGTTTTCTTGGAAGCTTTATGAGAATAGACAAAATGTTGATGATAGTAGAGGTGAAGAAAGAAGGAAATTGATATCTCGAAGCCCCATGTATTTAAGAAATCACAAAACACCGAATCAGAGATACAACAGGTCCATCAATAAATGACCTTTTTGAGACAGTCAGCTAGTGATGTAAGATATGGAATAGAGCAGAGCTGAGTGGAGGCAGTGGGGTGGACTCCCACAATGATAGGGCATAGAGCAGAGCGGAGTGGAGGCAATGGGGTGGACTCCCACAGTGATAGGGTGTAGAGTGGAGCTAGAGATGGGCCAAGATACCCATACCCTTATCTATATGCACAACCCACGCTGTCTCGCACCAGCTCTGGAATTTGAGAAGACCCATGATCATGGGCTTCTTCGAGTCCAGGAGCTGAAGCTGATAACAACAATGACAACATCATGTTGTTGTTGTCATCAGGGCTGGATCCACCCCACCAGCACTGCTTGCGACAGTGGGGTATAGCTAGGAGAATGGAACAAAAAAAAAAAAAAAAAAAAA
>QLOK01042752.1:6219-23658 GCA_003313805.1 Tricholoma flavovirens
TTTGTAATGAAGTAAGTAAATAATTGTAATGAGGTGAGTAACAAGTCAATTACAGTTTGTAATGAAGTAAGTAAATAATTGTAATGAGGTGAGTAACAAGTCAATTACAGTTTGTAATGAAGTAAGTAAACAATTGGTAATGAGGTTAGTAACAGGTCAATTACCATTTGCAATGAATTCAGTAACACTTTTGGAATGAAGTCAGTAACAATCTTTGTAGCTGTAGGGACTTTGTGCATGAAAAAAGCCTGATGCAATATAGTGGACACCTAATTTCATGCCTCGCAGTTTCTGGCCACAACACAACTAAACAAAACCCATTGCCTTCTCAAGGGGGTTCCAGGATTGCAATTTAGCATA
This sequence comes from Tricholoma flavovirens, assembly GCA_003313805.1. Classification (NCBI taxonomy): domain Eukaryota; kingdom Fungi; phylum Basidiomycota; class Agaricomycetes; order Agaricales; family Tricholomataceae; genus Tricholoma; species Tricholoma flavovirens. The sequence goes on from QLOK01042752.1 coordinate 6,580, forward strand.
CCAGGTCAAAAAAATATTTAACGACCTTGACCAGGGAACTAACTAACAGGTCATGGAAACTACCTTCCTTATATAGAAATATATTCTAAATAAGGAAACATCTCAACAGCTTTCATCGTCGTCACTTGGCCCCATGTCTCTGAGCACTGCCACTGGCCTCACATGCCTCACAAGCCCACCCATTGATGGAGTATTCAAGCTCGACACACTGTAGATGGTACTGGATGTCATAGGATCCCTGATCCGGTTGTTGTTTCCAAGACATTATTTCACACACCCATCCTGTCTCACATCCCATAAATCTACACCTGATGACCTTCTTGCCTCTCAAAATCTCTTCATGTGTCACAGTCTGACCACAAGTGCATACCTCCAAGATGGATTGTAAGTCCTTGCTTTCCGCTTTCGTCCTATACATGTAACTGGCCCATCTAGTGTAAACTCATGGTCATTCATCCATTCGGTTACATGTGATGTTGATGGAGCTAGGTCTGGGGTTGGCAGATCTTGCACTGGAGAGGTTGGACCAGATAGGGTTGGTATTTGTGTTGGGGATGCCTGAAGCACTGGTAGGCACAGTCTATCATCTGCAATATCTGGTTCATCATTAACCACTGGTTGTTCAGGATTTTTAGCAGTGACTTCATTCTGTTCCATGTTGGTGGGATTTGACTTGACATCCTCATGTAAGTCATTCATCACATCGAGATCATTATCATACTCATCTTCTAGGTCAGATATGCCATCCTCATTCGCGTTCCTGCTGAGAATGAATATCGTAAGACTCATAACAATAGTAGAACTCGCTGTAAGGTAAGCCGTGAACTGTGCACCTCCAAAATGATTAATGATGAGGTTTGCTTCTTCTTAGACTTCCGTGTCTTCCTCTCCAATCTTTTGGCACTTGACTTCCAAAATGGGGATTCAAGTGTTCTCCCGCACAAACCAGACACAAATCATGTGACTTCCAAAAAAAATTAAGAGGCTGAGGGTGGGGACTAACTAACCGACCCGGTATGGTAAATTCAAACTCCGAAACCCCCTTGTGCCTTCTACAAGAGAAGTAATGACTTCACTTTGGCAATGTTTCGACATTATCTTTGGAGACCACCAACTGATTCCAAATAGTGATCTAGTGATGGCATGAGACTGGCTCTCATCAAAGTCCAGTTTCACCACTGGCCATGCACTGGCCCCTGTGCCCCATGTCACATGATTATGGAGGTGGCAACTGGATCACTGTGAAATGTATCCCCATATTGATCACCCACCTGTTCGGAGTCACATCTGCTGACTAAGCATAGTCAGTCTGGACAGGCCCAGAGCAAGTCTGGTATCCAGCATGTTCCTCACATGTGATAGACTCTCCCTCAGCAACCTAAGTTGGGTAGAGATGACCAGTCAAATAGATTATCCTGCATGATCTATATTAGAGCAGTTAGGGCAGTGGTAAAGCTCTCTGATGAGCCCCTTCACAAGGGCAAAACTGCCTAAGTCCCAGCTCTAAGGGTTCAAACCCCCTAGACTGCATAACTTTGAACCCCCTAGACCACATAACTCTTTACTACTTGTTATTTTGTAAGTCTTTTGTTAGTTAATGTATTGACAGTGGGTAACAAATGTCATATTTACAGGCTGGCGGTATCAACAAGCTTCCAATACTGCACTACAAAGTTGTTTACTGACTTCAATACAAACTTATTACAAACAATTACTAACTGCCTCAATATAACTATTACAAGCAATTACTAACTGTGACTGTCTCAATACAAACTTATTACAAACAATTACTGACTGCCTCATTACAAACTACAAACAGGTTACTGACTCCAATACAAACTATTACTAACAGATTACTGACTTCAATCACAAACTTGTTCAATACAAACCATTACTCATGAACCCAGGGGCCCCCCTTTATGCTATACTTATAGTCTAATATAATAATATTAGTAGCTGCATCAACAAGCTGCTACTGCACTACACTAACTTTGTAAGTCCTTTGTTAGTCAATGCATTTACAGTATCAATTAATGTTATATTTGCAGCCTAATTCTGTCTGTGTATTAACAAGCTAATACTACTTACACTCATGGATTTTTTCAAGTCCTGTAGTGACTGATGAAGAACTCATCTAGTTCATAAGTAGTAATGGTTTGTATCAAAGTTAGTAACATATTTGTAACAATTATAATGAAGTTGGTAAAGAAATTTATAATGATGTTAGTGACATCTTTAGGGCAGGCCTTTGCTCAAGCATCAGAGGCTATCCAGGAAGAATATGAATCATACATTCCTGAGGTGCCCTGGAGCACTTTGGACCAAAATTCACTACCCTGAAGTAGTGTTTAAAGGTCCAGTCTATAGGACCGAAAAAAGACCGTTAACCGAACCTAACTGGACCGATATTAACCGGACCAGCGGTTACGGTTAAGGGCTGGTCTTTAGCAGTTAAGGTTAAGGTCTTTCAAATTTGAAAAACATTGTTAACCACAAAAAAACCGAGCTAAACCGGTCTTAAGCGGTCATTGGTCACACAAGCTACTCTACCTCATTGCCCTGCTTACTGCCTTGAATTCAACCCTTGGTTCATCCAAAACAGTCAAGAACTGAGAAAGATATAACCAAATACACTTTCAATACTGTTATTTTTCGTGATCAGAATAACATTGCTTATAACTTGTGCTACAAAATGTGGGGTACAGTTAGACATCATCAATTACATCACAATAACACACATAAACATCTGTACCATGTATATTTTATTCATTTAACAGCCCAGACAAGTTGTAACTACATACCACAAACTGCAACCACAAACCACAAACTAATACAATGCACTTTCGTTTTGGCTATATCTCAGTCAAATCTTGATGGAATCTCTTAAAAATTGGATCACACCCCGGGGAGTTACAATGTGTATCTTCTGATTTAACGGCTAAATGTTCTGGGTAATATTTGTTGAGATACATATAGGTTATATAGTATGACAAATTTCACGACAAAAAAACCGGTCTTAGTCGGTCCGGTTAGGTCCCCCCAATATCTGGGTCGGTCCTAGACCAGTTACGATTACAGTCTACCCATCGTAGGGTCAAAAAACCGAACCAGACCAGACCTTAAAACACTACCCTGAAGACTGGCAAATACTGGCACTTTACCTACAGAGTGCCCAGGGTAGACAATTGCCTTGGATGCCCTGGTATGTCCCACGGCATCCTAGGGTAACCCAGGACACCCTGAGGACACAATTAATTTTCCTGATGTGCCCTGCCATTGAACAGTGCACTGATGTGCACAATTTCCCCTCATGGTCCTCTGCATGGGAAATGTGCAGATACATACAGTACACATATAGCAGCTTTCTGCATGTCTGTGGAGGGGGCTCAGGTGACTGGATTGGTAGCAGGGAACAGGTTTCCCTGTCCCATGCCTCCAGTGCTGAATGGGTCAGCTGCAAGGTTTGTTGGGCATGTATTGTTTTGGTTGGTTCCTGCTGTGGTCGTCCTGCTCATTTGGTGTCTGATCCCAGTGGTGGGTGATGCAGGGGTAGTGCTGTGGGCTCTGAGAGCCTCTAGTTTTGTGAATTGTGCATTGTTGGCCTCATCTCATTCTCGCTCCTTCTTTTCCTTCACTTCCTCCTTTCTTACCCAGTCTCTCAGGGCATTGATGTCAATAGCCTTTATCTCAGTACAAAACACCTCCCATGTTCCAATGCTACCACTAATCTTGTCTTTGAAGACTTCTGGCAGGTTGTCACATACTCCAGTGAGTGAGTTTCTGGTTTTCTCAATGCCTGCATGTTTGGCTAAATCCAGGGCCTTTTCCATGAAGATGACATGGCTCCATCCATCCTGTCCTCCATATCCACTGTAGCCACCAGAGTCTTCTTATCTAATCTCAAATTCACCAGTTCCCTCTCTAAGCCTGCTGGTAACTTCTTCGCCTTCTGCATGCAGGGGAAGCATGCTTTGAATGCTGTTTCAAAATTCTCCCAGGTCAGCTTGGTGACTGGGGTGTCTTAGTCAGTTGTAATCTCCAAAGGCTTTGATGAGGGCCATGTCTGAGCTAACACACACTTTGCACATTGCATGGTTGAACTTCTTCAGGAAGTCCACAGGTTGTTGTTTGTTGCTTCCATCACTGCTGAAAAAGTCAATCAATGAGCTGGATGCCATGATCAGGGGCAACTGGGATTGTCATGGTGGTGTGTTGACTGGCAAGGGTGTAGGGGGAGGCTGTGGTGGCTGTGTAGGTGGTTCTGGCATGCTGGGTGTTGATGAATGTGTTGTACTTGGTAGGGTCCACTCAGTTGTGCTGGCTAGTGTTGTAGTGTCATCTGATTTGGATGATGGGGAGCTTAGGTTTTCACTGTGGTTATCTGACGAAATCTGTGATGTGGCAATTGTGGCCCTTGCCCCAGCTGGTGGAAAGCAGCCATTTACTTGGGGTCATGTCTGCCAGTGAGCCAGGATTGGTGTCAATTATCAGTAGATCAGTGACTTGGTGCATGTTTGAGTGTATGTGGAGTTTTGGATATGGCACAAGTTGGAGATGCAGGAGGTTCCCCTGCTGATGCACAAAGAGATGGTGGTGGTTGCTGCTTGGCTGCATGTGACTCACTATGGTAATCTATCTATGATGTCATATGATCATGTGGAGGCATGCCTTTGGCACGACTCCAATGAACACTAGACAGCCCTGTCCACCATTGCACTCCATGCCTCAGCCTGCACTGCCACCTCCACCACTGCCCCTGCCAAATGTAAACAATGACAATCCTTTTCTGGCTCCACCTGCTCCTCAGTATCCTCATCTTCCTGCTCATTTGGCTCAGCAGCTGGCTGCACTTCCACCTCTTCCACAATGAGGTAGAGGTAGAGGTAGAGGTAGAGGAAGAGGGAGAAGGAGAGGTCAAGCAGCACTTCCACCTGCACTTCCTGTGTGCTGAACTGATTTTGCTTTGACAAATCACATTTTGATCTTTGTCATGTTTCAGCCTGCCCCTGCCCCTGCCCCTGCTCCTGCTCCTGCTCCTCCTGCTCTTGATGTTCCTTCTGTGCAGCCACTTCCAACCTCAAGACCCATGCATTAAAGTGTTTTGGAGCAGACACTGTTGCAGCAGCAGCAGACAAGCAGGATGCTAGTAATCATGATGGTTCCATTTTTGTGTCAGTTGCTTGCATTGGCCAGCAACCTGTCAAGTTTAGTCACCATACACACACAACAGAAGAATCTTGGTGTGTTTTAAAGATGTACATAAATATACCTTTCTAACATGATCATACCTAGTGCTCATATTGAAAGGTGGTGTGCAGAGAGTAATCATCCTCTCAGCATTGTCAAGGATCACCAATTCCAGGAGTTTATGATGGCTGGACGACCATCTACATCTATTCCAAGTCACAAGACTGTCTGTCGAGATATCAAGGTTGTATTTGAGTGCTCACAAAAGCGTATCAACAAGATCTTGGCTGTATGTATTCACTTTTGTCCTCCATCATATATCTTATCATCCTTATAGGAACATGCTGGCCAAGTCCATTTTGGAACAGATGCATGGACATAATCTAATCACCACACTTTCATAGCTTGGACAGTACACCTCCACCACAAAGGCCAGATACTTGTATTTCTGTTAGATATTGTTGAAGTTCCTGAGGTATGTGGTGTGTCTTACTTGCCGATCACTGCTAATTTATTCAGTCATAATCTAGTCACACACTGGCAAAACACTTGCTCATGCTTTCCATGAGATGCTCATTGAGTATGGACTAGAAAACAAAGTATGTATGTCTTACCTCTGTGTAAGGTTTGTCTAATACATGTTCTGTAGATCCTTACATTCAATGGCAACAATGCTTCATTGAATGACAAGTAGATGGAACATCTTGACACACTACCAAATGCATTTGAAGCAGTGGACCATATCCGCTGCTTTAACCACACAATGCAACTTTCTGTGTGGGGTCTTCTCAAACCCTTCAGCACTTCAACCCGCTCAAACGATGATGATGAGATGATGGATGGTGAAGCTCCAGAAGATGGCAATGAAACTGATGTTATGAGTGCTGGCGAAAAGGATGGCAATGACAATGGCAAAGGCGATGGCGATGACAATGACAATGACAAGGATGAGGAAGATGATGAGGATGAGGACGAGGATCTGTTTGCAGATATGGATGAGCAGGCACAGGAGTCTCTGTTGGAGAACACAGCTGCTGTGCATGTGACACTCCAAAAGGTGCATAATTATCACCTTCCTTATTGCTGCTGATGCTGATAGTCAATTTTCAGATTCACAAGCTTTCTTTCACAATTGTACATTTGACAACTATTGTGCTACCTTCCTGGAAAGAAGTGTGTGCCACCAATGCTCTCCATTCTCGCCTCATTCCTCGTGATGTCAAGACTCGATGGAATTCAACCTACAATATGCTTAAGGTTGTCCTTGAGTACTGCACTGCCATCAATGCCATAACCGCTGATAAGGCCCTCAAACTTTGGAAGTATGAGCTTGATGAGGAGGACTGGGATGTTATGAAGGATCTCCTGCATGTGTTGAAGGTATTTTAAGATCTATTGTTTATGTATTGATATTGATAACGAGGCTTTTAGATTTACAAAGAAGCGACACTTCTATTTTTGAAAGATTCTGTTCCCACAATTGCCCTCATAATCCCAACTACGGACTGCATTGATGCACTGCTCACCAAGGCTAACACTGAGCCACTTACTCCCTCTGTAACACATGCACTGTTGTTTGTGCACAAGTCAATCAATAAGTACTACTCAAAGACAGACATGTCTAATGTATATCAGATCACCATGGGTATGATCACTGGTTTTTGTTTAACACCTGACAACTAATGAATTGGCTAGTTCTTCATCCTCAGTTGAAGCTCAAGTACTTCCAGCAGCACAGGTGGTCAAAGGAGTGGATTGACATGGCAGAAGTGATCATCAGGGAGGAATTTGGCAGGTTTTATGAGCAGCCACCTATACAAAAGTATGTTAGCTTCCTTATTCTATATTCTTACTTATTGGAGCCTAGGCACCCACTATGGATGACAACAGTGAAGAAGAGTTTGACTTCCTTGACATCCCTAAGGATGGCATCGAGGAGCTCAATGAGCTGGATGAGTATCTTTCACAACCACTTGAGAAGGTCCATGATCCTATCGCATGGTGGTGGGAGCATCGGCTCATATTTCCCTGACTTTCAGCCATGGCGTTTGACTACCTAAGTGCTCCTGGTAAGTTCAATGAATGTTATTACCACTTATACAACATCTCTGATCTACCATCATCTAGCCACCTCAACAGCAGTTGAATGTGTGTTCTCGCAAGGAAGACAACTCCTCCACTTCATCCACAACAAACTTTTGCCAAGTTCTATTCATGCTCTGATGTGTTTTGGAGATTTGGGTTGTAAAAATCTAGTGCATATGCCTGATCTTGTTGAGGCTATATAGTGTTTGAAAGTCCGGTCCGGTCCGGTTTTTTGACGTCCAAATGGGGAAACCGCAACCGCAACCGGTCTATCAAATTCCCAAATAAGGAAAAAACCGGACTGGACTGCTATGGACCGGTTTTTTGCGGTCTAACACTTCCAGGGACTGTTATGGACCGGTTGCAACTAGATATTAGACCGGACCTGGGTTGCAACCGGTTGTCCTTCTTCCCAGCTACAATCTGAGCTAGTATTCATGGAAAACGATTCAGAATTGATTGAGTTATGATTAGAATGGTCCACCCATGTTTTCCCTGGGTTAAGATGTTCGTGAAACTTTGTTTTCATCATAACTCAGTCAATTCCCAACCGATTTCCTAAACCTTTGGGGTTAATTGTAGCTGCAAAATGGACCTATCATATGCATCTGATAGTCCAGTCTATAACCAGTTGCAACCGGTTTTTTATCGGTTGCTCTTTGTAAACAATCTTCATGCAACTGCAACTGCAACTGATCTAGACTCAGGGCAACCGGACCTAAAGTCCGGTCTATTGCGGTCCATTTTGCAGTCCAGTCTGGTCCAGTTGCCAGTCCATATGACCGGACTTTCAAACACTAAGGCTATATGCATGAAGAGGAAGCAGAAGCATGGTATTACTGAAGTAGAGGAGTAAAGTAGTATAATACTTGTTTGACTTGATATAATGTAATATTTTGCTTGCATTACCTCGGGTCAACACTGCAGTTTTAAGACTGTGGTGATGTGGTACACCATGGTATGCTCACACTGCAGTATTTACATATATACCATAGGTTATACCTGTACCATAGGGTATGGTGTGGTCGGCAGGTATGGGTTTACATGTGGCAGGTATGGTTAGTGTTGTTGGCACCTGTGTGGTACCCGTGTCCAACCCTAATCATGACTACCATCAACCTTCCAGCTCAGGGTACACCAACCAGAATAAACGAAATCACAGCACCAGAGATTGCCATGATAGGGACTGCTGTGACCCCAAGCACCACTCATTGGGAGGAAAGACCCACTGACACTCAGGACAGAAGTCAGACAGGAAGCCTGATGAAAGCAAGATTCCTACTTGCTACAGCTGTGGGGGACCACACTATTCCACCAATAAAAGTGCCCCAAGTATGGGCAACCCAAACCAGCAGTGAAAATGTATGCCACAAGCCTCTGAAACTGATTGAAGGCCTCCCCCTAATAATGAAATGGAGGATGATGAACATCTGAGCCCAAAAAGGAACTTGGACAATCAGTCAACCTCAAAGGAAAGATTCGGCGCTGCACATAGTGACTCAGAGGGAAGTGATTCCTCTGAGTATGGATCGGCCATGTCTGATCAAGACCCATATGGATCCCAGTACAGTTCAGAGGGTGAACTGTACAACTTGGAGACAGACTGTGAGTCTGCACCCAGTGGATATTCTGGAACAGAGTGCCTTGGAGTGGTCTGCAAAATTTTGTCAGGGTATGACTCCGATAGTTGCCCATCCACCCAGTCAGTATCCAACTCAGACGAGGAATCTGAGGGTGAAAGAGAAAAGGTTCCTACCTTTTCTGAAAGATTAGGTGTCATGATGGACAAGCTATTCACCAACAAGCCATGCTTCAAAGGCATGGCCACTTTGAGGAAATCCTCAAAAAAGATATCTCACCCCCCCTGGAGCAAGAAAGACAACTGATGCTTCGTTGTGAAGATGAAACTTCACAACCTGGAGGTATTTGTTCACCTCTACTCAGGCTGCACATCTGACTTGGATTCTCCAGAATTCACTATGTCTGTGAGTTTAAAAGCACACAAGTTAGAAGAACCCATGCCTCTGCAACTGGGAACAGTTGGTAGCCATTCAAAGATAAACTTTGGACTATTTACCAATTTTGAAATTGGTAAAATGAAGGACAACCATTACTTCAATGTTGTCAACATCAACAGATATGATGTCATCCTCAGCACCATGTTCATGAGGAAACATGGTATCACCCTGGACTTTGAACACAACAAGGTCCGAGTGAAAGGCACAGTCCTTGATACGATTATTGAGGGACCGAACACCTTCAAGCAGGCGAGGCATGCCATGCAACCTCATCCTCCAAAGGATGAGTGACTCCTGAGCAGCCCACTGGCTGCTCACAAGAAAAAGGACCCAGGCAAAGATGGTCCAAGTTCGACTTGAGTACAGCTGCCATTGGTTCAATGATGGATGGTGGAGGTCCAAGAGGTGGATGATGTTGACACACCTCGCCCCTCTGGTTTGAGACTTTCAGATCCTATTCTATTGGGACCTGAAGATGACCTGGAATACAGTGACAATCTAGAGGAGATCGTCCATGAATTCACTCAGGATCAGTTTTCCGATGGACCAAGCTTCAAAAAAGAAGAGTTCAATGCTTCTGTCCCCACGATGCTACCACCCAAACAGGTCAATGACCTGAATGACATGCTGTTCACCATCTGCGAGGACCTGGCTGGAAAAGCCATGGCAGAGGGCTGCCTCTCAAAGGAAGACCTCCCTTGCGGGAGATAAACCACCACATTCCTTTGGTGGATGATGAGAAGAAGTATAATTACTATCTTCCCAAATGTCCTGACTCGATGAGGAAATCCCTTGCTGAGAAGATAAGCAAATACTGCAAGGCTTGTTGGTGGTGCCCCGCTCAAGCCAAGCAGGCTGCACCAATGCTTGTAGTACCCAATAAGAATGGGAAACTATGCACTGTGATAAATGCACAGAAACATAACAATAACATGGTGAAGGATGTTATGCTGTTTCCAGATCAAGACCTGATAAGGCATGATGTTGCTCAAGCTACGTTTCGCACGAAGATAGATCTCTCAGATGCATATGAACAGGTCCGAGTGGAACCAGAGGATGTCTGGAAAACTGCCTTCTCAATGGTTTAGGGCATCTGCAAAAGCCTTGTTGTGCAACAAGGCGACTGTAACATGCCATCAACCTTTCAGCAGTTGATGAACTCCATATTCCAAGACTACATCAGAGTATTTGTCCATGTTTACCTGGACGCCATCTTCATGTTTAGCGAAATGATCAAGGAACACCAGCAACACCTGGAACTGGTGTTTACCAAATTACAAGAGCACTCTCTGTTCCTTCAAGCAGAGAAATGTGAGCTCTACACTGAGAAGGTAGAGTGTCTCAGTCATATGATCGACAAGCATGGCCTTCATGCTGACAGCAACAAGATGGCATGGATATGAGAGTGGAAGACACCCTTTAACTACCATGAGGTCCAAAGATTTCTTGGCCTTGTGCAGTATCTGGCACATTTTTTGCCAGACATCAGCACATTTACCAGCCTGCTGTCCATGATAACAAGAAATGGTCAAGCCTTTCAATGGCAATCATTGCATGACCACTGCTTTCAGATGATTAAGAACATCTGCTGCATGACTCCAGTGCTGAAGCCGATTGATCATGAATCACCTGAACCTATTTGGGTGATATGTGACACTTCAGTCTTTGGGACTGGAGTGATGTATGGGCAGGGACCAGAGTGGCAGACTTGTTGGCCTGCCGGTTTCCTGTCCAAGAAGTTCTCCAATGCTCAAAGGAACTATTGGATCTTTGAGCATGAGACCATCACAATACTTGAGGCTTTCCTCAAGTGGGAAGACAAACTGATTGGTAGACATATTCATGTCATCACAAATCACCAGGTGCTGGAGTTTTTCCAAAACCAGCATCACCTCTCTGTGAGGCAGACATGATGGATGGAATATCTATCATGTTTTGACTTTGACATTTGCTATGTCAAAGGCAAACTGAACAAGGTAGCAGACACTCTGTCCTGCTACTACCAGTTTGACTCTTGGGATGATGCCCCTCTAGTCCAGCACTATATCTTCACAGATGTATTACTCAACCCAAACCACAAGGATCTTCCATGGGACCAACACCTTGAACTAAAGAATCAAGTGATTGAGACTCGATCCACTGCCTCCCAAAAATGACAGATTAACAAACAACTCAGAGCTCTCTGAGAATGCATTGAAGAGCGGGAAACTGCATCACTGCAAATGAATGCAGGCACAGAAGGGGAAGCTTCCCCTTCCCCCAGTGGTGGCAAATTGAGGGATGACCCCTCGATATTTGAATCTCAATCAAAAGGACCCAACCTACAGGAGTTCATGACAGAACGGGATCCCTTGAATGATGACATCCAGAGAGGATACATCATTGACCACGTTTTCAAGAAGATTCTTGAAAAACCAAGGGATCACCCGGGTTTCGAGATTTGGGACAACTTCATTCATGGTCATTGCGAACTCCTTGCAATGAAAGAAGAAGTCTGGAGACGTCAGTGACAGCACTGACGACGTTTCTGAAGATGACCCTGACCCTGTGCTGTCAGTGGCCCTCTGATCTCAGGGTGCAATCCCTGAGACACCAGTATCTCAAGTACCGTCCTTACCAAGCTCAGAGGTCCCTGACCACGAGCAAATCATCAATGTCACACCCAGCCCTGAGCATGATGCAATAATCATGGAGGTATTCATGGGCATGTCATCAAAACCAGTTGATGACCTTTCCCTCAACGAGCTAGAAATGCTCGATGAGGATGAGCCCAAGGACAATTCTTCTAGGATGATGATTGTCCCTTTTTTACCCAAAAATGATGGCTGCCTTCTGCTGTTGGCTGAAGCCAAAAAGGGGAGGGTGCGGTGATCTGGACATTTGTTTATTATTGTTATAATTCAATTTCATTGCCTTTAGACTGGCCCTTATAAGGGACCAGTCTTATGTAATTAAAATAGATCTTTTTATACTTTACCTCAACCCACATGAAAATATATATGTTATTTGTGTTCTGGTTGTGTGAAGTCTCAAAAGATCCCCATGACTCACAACAGATGGATGGCACTCACATCAACTGCTGTCCATCAGCTGCAGAATGAGATGGTTGTCAGAATTGGAAAGGTGGTCTCTCACAGAACTGCTTGGCATGTTGTTCTTTTGATTTGTGCTTTCTCTACCTGGTGAGCAGCTGGGAAGGATCAGCTGCAGATGGTGCCTTGTTTTCAAACTCTCATTTCATGGATTTGACTATTCCCAATGGAAAGTTTTACCTTGCTGATGCAGGGTTTGGAACATGTGATTCACTGCTTGTGCCCTATTGTGGAGTTCACTATCATCTTACTGAGTGGGGTTGGGCAAATGTTCAGTAAGTTAATTTTTTTGCAGCTACTGAGCAGGTGTCTGACTATTTTTTATAATATCCAAGGACCATGAAGAACTTTTCAATTTACACCATGCACAAGCGTGTAATGTGATTGAATGTATCTTTGGCATCATCAAGAAGCATTGGGATATTCTCAATCATCCACCCCAATTTGACATGTCTGTTCAAGCACAAATCCCTCCTGCTTGTGCTTCACTTCATAATTTCATCATGAAGCATGACCCAAATGATGTGAATGATTTGGTCACAGCATATGGTGAACCTGAAACATGTAATGGAGTTTCAGGACATTGGCACAATGTCATGTTACAAGGCAAGAGAAGCAGAGGGCTGAGGCATTGCATGACAATATAGCCCAAGCAATGTGGGACAGTTATCAGGATCTGCTCAGATGCCAGGAAGAGGGATATTTTGATGATGAACAGATGGATATTGATTAAAGATAGCACTGGTATGTAGAACACCATGATTACAAGTAAATAAGTGTTGAAAATAGATAGTAGGTCAACAAAAGAGTGGAATGAAAAATTAGTCACTATCCAACCATTCAATAGGACGTTCAATGTCAAGTTGCTCAGCAACCCAATCCTTCTGAACACCTTCATCCAACACCATGTATGTTTCCACAGCCTGATTGTCCTTCTGAAGGAGTTGAATTAAAGAGAGAAGCTGTTTATGTGTAAGCCAGGACTTCTCAGTCCTCTGTGCTTCCTTCAAGGCCTCCTGCTTTCAATGTGGGGTATCTGGGCCAGACGGAGCAAAAGCAGTATGTATCACATTGTTGAATCCCTGCATTGATTGAGCAATTCTTTCCAGTAATATGGCCTGTCCTGATAATCAAGGCTTCTTCACTGATACAGGTGTAGCAGTTGCAGGCATGTGATGTTTCAATGATGCTGATTCCTATTGAATTACTATTTAGAAAATAACATGGAAGTGGAGATAAGAAAATGAAAACATACATGGCCTGGGGTCAGTTCCTCTTGGTCTGACTTCTCAGGTTCTTTGGGATTGTCTGGTGGGGTTTGAGAGGCCACTTGACCATCCTCCATGAAGTTGTTACCCTGGCCCATGGTTTCTCCTCCTTTGGTTTCTCCTCCCTTGGTTTCTCCTTGAGTACCATCAGATGATTCAGATCCCATGGAAGCATCAGAGGGCCTGAAGACATTGGATCCATGTGCAGGTGGTGAAGATGGCATACTGTGAGAAACCTTTGCAAGGTGTATCCATTACAGAATGGTTTGGCATCTTTGTGTTTCAACACATAGGCATCCCAGCTGTTGGCAGTTGTGTAAGTGATAGACGTGCCTGTTTCATCACTCCACATCCAGCCTGAGACACTCTGAATGGCCTTGATGATGGCAAAGATCTTTTTCATGATGCTTCTTGATCTTTAACCACCACCATCTGGTCATGGGAACTTGTCACCCCCACTATGGCTGTGTTTTACTCTACCTAACACCTCTTCACTAATTGGCATTGTCCTTCATTGGGTCTCTCTTATGACTCATATCACCATCCATCTGAATTAAAATCCTTATTTTAACTTATCAGGATACACTGTGACTATCTGCGTGGTCTATCCAGTATGCTCTTGCTGGTGGCAGGAATGCCCTGCTACAATCTACTTCTCAATGCAACTCAGGTGCCATTTTTGAGTCCTTGATGTACCACACCAGCTCTGCTTCATGCAGACCCTGGCCTCATGCTAGGGGCACAACCCTTTGTCAATCAGGTGGAGACCTGCAACCTTTGGGGAGGAAGACCAATAGCGGAAGGCTGCCAATGGCCAATCATGGAACCGTCCCTGCACGGTCCACACCCTATTGGGAGAGTGTTGGCATTCTCAATCAGACTTCATCGGCATTGGGTGGACAAGGGATGTACATACTGTGGGATGATGTTGTGGGGAATCGGGAGGTCAGGGGCTGAACTGCAGAGTAAAGGCAAGAGTTGATCATTCAACAACAACATTCTTTATTTCACTTTCCAATGTGTGCAAGTTAAGCACTCCCTGTGATTGATCCTTTGTTTGTACACCAACTATTCAGGTCACTGACAGCTGGAAGCTCCAGCACCCATGCAGGCTTAGGAAGTATAGAATACCCTAGCACAAGCAAGTAGAAATGCAGTGGTAGCAGTTCAGGCTCACATTGATGAGGGGGGTTCTTCAGGTGTCACCTACCTCCAGGGGATTGCGGTCCAGCACCCTAATTTTTGTGTATTTTGAGTACATCTAAAATACACCCTACATGGAAAACTCAAGATCTTTTTCATCTGTCACATGACTCAGCATGTAAAAATAGACCAGAGCTATGCAATGTACATTTCCCCACTTGTTCTTGCAGGAACTGGCTGTCTTTGGGCTGCCTTTGGTAACAAATGGAGCTAGCATCACAGATGCACCAGTCCAAACAAACAGCTTGAAGTTCTTTCCATCTCCAGCTGTGGCATCAAGAGTCAAGAGGTAATCAAGAAGACCTCCTTCATCAGTGGTGGTCCAGCATGCCTTGTCCCCAGCCATAGACAGCTCAGAAGATGCAGGGGGGTTGTGGCTTGCAAGACTTCAGTGAAACTATTGTATTTACATAATGCTTATAAATCATAACTGAAACCGAAACTGCAACCCAGGTTTGGTTGCCGAACAGACCCAAAGTGTGTTGTTAACTTGTTTGGTATACAAGTGTATCTACCTACCATCAACTTATCAAGGGACTTAGGGCCGCTCAATTATGAAGTTCACCAAAATCAAACAACTTGTTCATCAATAAATTACTGTTTTTGGCAAGTGTAATTCAATCTCTGCCAGATCAGGTTGCCAAGGAGGGGTGAGAAAACATGGGAGGTTGTCATGCTTGGAGACAAGACACAAATGCACATTTTGACACTATCCTGGTTTACACAGGGGATTCGCAGGGAATAGATAATGAGGCAACCCATGGCACTTTTCTCCAAGGTATGTCAATGTGCTCACACATGCTTTTCACCATCTCATTCATTTCATACAGGACTTTGGGTCACTCAAGTCCAAGCTTTCTTCACCCTCCCACTTCATCTTCAGGCACCATTGCTTCCCACACAGCTTGCTTCCATTGAATGGTTCACCCCATTCTGCAACCCAGATCCTGACTTGAAACTTTATTCTATCTCACACTCCACACAAAACCAGTGTCCTGTCACAGGTATCATTTCTGTTCAGGACATTGTCAGTAGCTGTCATCTCACTCCCAAGTATGGCACATGCTATCCTCCTGGTACGTGGACCTCAGGCTCTGTTCTTGAGGAGTGAAAAACTTTCACTCTTAATACATACATTCATTTATCAATGTTTTATGATCAAAACAGTCATTTGTTTAAGTATATTTTCAATCAAAGGTTTTCAGGATCATGAGTGACATACCACAAGTGAGAGATATACAAAGCTTTGATTTGCTTAGGTAGGCTATGATGTCCTATTGAAGCCTACAAAGCTGTGTATATGCCTACCCAGACCTACCAAGCCTATCCGACCTATGTAAATATGCCCAAACTACAGCCCAAAACCATTTTCCTGATGGACCTAGAAGAGCAGGATGATATCATTCTTCATTTTCGTGGCCAGCATGATAAACTTGAATATTTGCTGCAACGACAGCTCAGGGTGTTTTTGACTCGACACAAGGATCTATTGCATGTCTAGATTACCCATCGCAGGCGGTTAACGCGGCTATCGACTGTTGTACATGACTACGGCTGACATATTGATACATATTAGGCTGACTGGGACAGACGGAACAAACAGAACAAACTTAGAACAAACAGAACAAACACGGGATTATCCGAGTCCAATGCTCAGATGTCCTCCTCGCCAGCCGCTCAGGCTCTGGGCCAGTGGGTGGCCAGTGGGCCAAATGTCGGAAGATACCATTGGCTATCAACTGGATCCACAGATGATGTCCTTTGTTATCGGCATCTGTCAAGGCCGGAAAACGCAAGGAAGGAGCAGATGTATTCTTCTGCGAGCTCACAGACTATTCCAAATGAGAACGGTCATGAGGTGTGCTTCTCACCAGCCGCTCCTAAATGTCTGGTGATACATTGGCTGTTGCCACCAATTACCGCAGATCATGTAACATTGGTGAGATTGATCTGCAGATGGGGTCCTGGTTTCCTGTAAGTTTGACGTCTTCGTGACATCTGCTATCTTTCATCCCGTCCGAGTCCCTCCTTTTGAACAGTGGCAATGACCTCACCGTGTAAGGACCATAACGCCGACGCTTTGCATCTCCTCATACTCACGACACTGTTGTCAAAAACCCAGGTCGGAGCTTCTTTGGACAAACTCATTTGTTTCGTTGGGTTTTCTTATGGACCATAGTTTTCTATTATACAACCGCCATTGATATGTTTTTCTTCGTTTTATTA
>QLOK01042755.1:2352-14423 GCA_003313805.1 Tricholoma flavovirens
GCCCAACAACCAGTGTGGCATAAGAAGGATAGGACAGCATTATCTGTGATCTGATTAAGGGTGGCCAACAAGATGTTGGTGTATGTTGCAAGTTCAACAAGCGTGAAGGAGGCATGGGATACACTGAAATCCTTGTTAGAGACTCAGGGGGCATTAGGAATTGTCTTGGCATGGCAGAAATTATTTTGGTCTCAATGCACAGACGAGATGCCCATTGATGAACATATTCAGACATTGTGCAGCTATCAGGAGGAGCTGCACAATTTAGGACAGAAGATTGATGGGGAGGAATTCTCCATTATTCTGCTAACCTCACTCCTTGAAAGTTGGATTAATTATATTGCTTCAACAGACACCATTGCACTAAAGGATGCCCCAGCACTTATGGCATGCATTCTGGAACATGATCAATGGCTTAGTCTATGAAACTCTGATGATATGGCCTTATTCAGCAAGCCTGGGAAAAGAAGATCAATCCTAATATTACCTGTTATGGATGTGGGGAAAAGGGGCACATCAGCAAGCATTGCAAGAATAGATCCAAATTGGGAAAGGGGAGATCAGGAGGGAAGCAGAAGGAATCAGCACAAGCCAACATGGCAGTGGATGAAGAATTTGCATTTTTGGAGGATGATGTAGCACTGGCTGTTTCACCAGATTCTTGGCTGGCTTACTCAGCATGCACTTCACACATAGCATGGGATCGCAACATTTTTATTGATTATACTCTGACACCAGGACATCAAATTTCTGGTTTTGGAAAAACCCCTGGATTAGGATGAGGGACGATACAGTAACAGACTACTGTGGAAGGGAAAACCTCAAAAATCACTCTAAAAGATGTGGTACATGTGCCCGACACCCCATTCAATCTCATATTGATCTCACATGCAATTGAAGCTGGAGTGGCTGTTCTATTTTTGTCCCCCAGAGTCAGATTCCAAGCACTTAATGGAACAATTGTCATGGAAGGTTGGATATCAAATCGGCTGTTTGACATGGACATCAAAGGTATTGCCAAACAAGACCAAGCATACCCTGCCAAGGATGGCAGAACATGGGATGAATGGCATAGGATATTTGGGCACTTAAACATGGGGCCAGTAAAAATGCTCACGGAAAAGGAAATGGTATTGGGAATGGAGGTGGATAGGACAGTGGAGCCTGCCGCACAGTGCAAGTATGCATCATTGCCAAGCAGCATGTCCAACCTTTTCCCAAAAATAGTCAAACCAAGATCAAAGAGATCGGAGATCTCACAGTCAGTGATCTATGGGGACCAGCACGCACTCAGGCTCCAGGGGGAGATCACTATTTCGTCACATTCACAGACAGCAAGTCACAGTGCACAATGACTTATTTTATGAAACAGAAATCGGAGGCACCTGCAAATTTCAAACAATACAAGAGTTTTGTCAACACCCAAACTGATCACAAACTCAAGCAACTTCATGTGGATGGAGGAGGGGAATTTCTTAACAAGGAGTTTAAGAAATATTTCTTGGATAATGGTATTCAATTGGATGTCACAACACCCCACTCACCATTGCAGAATGGAATTGCTGAACATTTGAACTGAACAATAGTGGAACACGTGTGGGCAATGATCCATCAGCATGATCTACCTTACTCCCTTTGGAAGGAAGCGGTTGCTTATGCCACTTATCTTAAAAATAGATCCCCAACACATGCAATCAAAGATCACAAGGTACCTGATGAAGTCTTTTGGGGAAAGAAGCTGAATGTGTCAAATCTGGAGGAATTTGGCAAAACTTGCTGGGTCTTGCAGCAGAATGGGAAATATTCCAAATGTGACCCAAAATCAAAGCAATTTATTTTTGTGGGTGTAGCTAATGGTACAAAGGGCTACAGGTACTACAACACCAGCACCTGCCAAATCCTCACCTCTTGGAACGTGGTATTTGAAGTTAAGGGGAGAAATCACATGATGTGGAAATCACCCACCCTATGCTGCTTGAGGGGGAGAGTGAGGAAAATGACAAGCAGACATTGGGTGGAGAAGGGATCCAGGCACAGAATGCACCTGAAAAGGAAATGCATCATGCATCACAAACCCCATCAAAGATTCCGGTACCTCAGGAAAGATCAACTCACATCTCTTCACAGCCACTGATTAATTATAGATTGCTGAATAATCCAAATTCTTGTGGGCCAAAGGAATGGCAACATCAAGTACTGGCAATGGAGGAATCCAGTTTCATCACAGTGGATTATGCAATGATTGGGGCATCACTGGAGGATGATCTGCTCTCAGTAAAGGAAGCCAAGGGCAGATCAGATTGGGGGACATGGAAGGAAGGGATGGATGCTGAGATATCCCAGTTGACCAAATGAAGTACATTCAAATTGGTTGACTTACCATCAGACCGGCAGGCAATTGCGAGTCAATGGGTGTACCACATCAAACATGATCACAATGGGACAATCACAAAACACAAGGCGAGACTTGTGTTGAAAGGATGTTCCCAGATTCCTGGAATAGATTTTGTGGAAACCTTTGCACCAGTTATGCAGCTGGAAACCTTTCGGCTATTACTAGCACTCACAACAAAATTGGAACTCATGATTCATGTGGTCGATGTTGTAGGCACATATCTCAATGGGACATTAGACAAGGTAATCTTCATGATGCAGCCACTGGAATATGACAATGGAACTGGGAGAGTATGGCAGCTCTTACAGCCTCTCTATGGGCTAAAACAGGCAGGACAGGCCTGGAACAAGGAGCTTAATCAAACCATCCTCAAGATGGACTTCACATGGCTATTTTCAGATCAATGCATCTATATTAGGCACACTGATCAAGATTTGTTGATCACATTGGTCCATATTGATGACATGACTATTCTTGGATTGTATATTGATGCCATCACAGATATGAAAGCCAAACCGGGGAAGTACTTCACGATCACGGATCTGAGGGAGGCAAAGCAGATAGCAGGATTGGAATTGGATAGGGACATGGAGGCAGGTACCCTAAAAATCAAACAGACACAATATGTCAAGAAGATCCTGGAGAAGTTTGGAATGGCAGATTCACACCCTGTCAGCACACCACTGGACCCAAATGTCAAATTGGTAAAGACACCAAATGATGAACACCATGATATCCCTGAGTACCTAAGTGCTATTAGATCACTTATGTACACAGCAATTGGCACACGACCCAACATTTCATTTGCAGTGCAAACACTCAGCCAATTTATGAGTAACCCTGGCCCTGCTCACTGGTCAGCTGTCAAATGTGTTTTCCAATATCTTAATAGCACTCACGACTTAGGGATTGTCTACTGTAAAGGGGGAGAAGTCGAACCCCTGGCTTATTCAGATGCTGATTGGGGTGCCAACATAAATGACTGAAAGTCTATTTCTGGATACATTTTCCAAATGGCAAATTGTCCGATCTCCTGGCAATTGAAGAAGCAACCCATGGTGGAGTTATCATCAATGGAAGCTGAATACATGGCTGAGAGCCTAGCCATGCAACAGATCATCTGGCTACGGACCCTTACAGGCAAACTTGGTATTCCGTACTCAGAATCCACCACACTCAACATTGATAATCAGGGAGCCATCAACTACTCTAACAATGCGATCAATCATGGCTGCACTAAGCACATCAACATCCAGCATCACTTCATACATGAGAAGATTATCTCACATGAGATAAAAATTCAGTACTGTGCAACAGATGACAATTTAGCCGATTTGCTTACCAAAGCACTACCAAAGCCGAAGCACAAGGACTTGGTTAATCACTTAGGAATGGTGTAGGTGTCGAGGGGGAGTGTTGAGATCAGAGGCGACACTGATGCTGATAGCTGAACATGGCAGTGATCACATTGCCACATTTATTTATAATACTGATCTTTATTTACAAATTAGCTTACCGAGCAATGCTCACAACATTGAGTATAAAAGTTCTATGTACATACTTAGCAACCTAATGAAGTTTGTTTATTATATTGAGTCCTCTCTTCATCTACAGTGTCACTGTATGCACATCTTTCCACATGCAGCAGGGAACAGCTGGGGATGGCACCAGCTCAGGTTGCAATCTGTTCAGCAAAACAGATTGCAGTAGCTCTCATCTCTTGACAGAGTTGTTGAGAGTCAGGGTTAGTTGCCCTTCTGTAGTGACTAATGATCCCACTCATTGCTCAAGAAAACTGCTCAGCAAAAACCTCTTTATCACTCTTAGGTATATGATGCCTATGGCCATTGTAGTCTCAGGCCACATAGCTGGCAGGCACAGGGTTATCCTGTGCCCAAGAAGTACCATCTCACACCTCAGAGGTGTGAGAATGATGATGATGATGGCCAAGATTAGCCATCAGGTGAGAAAAAAAAAATCAGGCATTGTCAGGGGTGATCAATGGCTCTGATGGGAAGATCACAGCTGCGAGGGACTCAGAAATGAACTGCAATGTGTATAGGCATGTTGTAGAGATGGATCTGATTGTTACATGAGGGTTGAGATGAAGGTGGGAAAAGAAGTTCTTGGTTGTGAAGCTTGGATTGTGAGAATAGCTGCATAAACACGTGGATATACAATTTGTATACTTGAAAAAGTGTAGTGGGGCCAAGGGCCTAGAAGGATCACACCATGCAACAAGTACAAATAATGTATAATTGTAGTGGTGTGCATCTAGGCTAAGGTTTGGCTACTGTACAAATTAGGAAGGAGCCAGATTTATATTTATAGGACCCACTCTATCTAAATATGATAGGTACAAATATGATCCCCCCAGGGTTGGTGGGGATCACAACATCAAGCTTGTTCTTCTTGGACCATTCCTGTGCAACTTCGGAGGTGTGCTTTGGATCATTGTCTTGCTGGAAGTACACATCCTTTTTCTTGATGTCAAGGTCCTTCAGGGTCTCTAGTACATTGTCCTTGTGAATTTCAGTGTAAAGTGCTCTGTCCATGTTGCCATCAGTCTTAATGATGCAGCCCATCCCCTTTGCAGTAACACAGCCCCAGACCATCACATTCCCACTGCCATGCTTCACCTCTTTCCTGACATATGTATCTCTCATTGAATTTCTCCCCAGGCTTCCTCCAACACCAATGACAACCATCAGATCCAAATAAATTGAATTTGGACTCATCACTGAATATAACTGATTTCCAGTCCCCTGCAGTCCAGTGTGCATGTGCCCCTGCCCATTCCAGCCATCGTGCCTTGTGTGCATTAGACAAGAAAGGTTTAGTACAATGTACATATGCCTTTAACCCACATTTGGTGAGTCTCTTCTGGATCATATTGGCATGCAGATTGGGGAAATGATGTCTTTGGTGATCAGCAACATCATCATGTGCTTGGTACTAGCCAACATTCTTGCTGCAATGCAAATGTCATGGGTCATAAACTTGTGAGGGTGGCCTGATTTCTCCTTTGCATTATAGAAATCTTTGGATTCCTCATGTCTTTTGGCAATCCGGTTGACTGTGCTTCTGTCAACTGAGTACTTTCAGCAACCTCCTTCTCTGAGACACCCTGTGTCCTCAGCGAGACAATTCAGGCCTTTTCCGTGAGGGATGTATAGGCCATAGGGCCTCAGGAGCAAGAGAAGAGGCAATGGAAGTATCCTGTGATGGTAAATGTTGTCCAGTAGTCAGGAACAAAAAAATTAGCTAGTTTCCTTTTGCCAGAAGGGAGCCAAAAGATACTGTAATTGCACAACATTAGTTACAGTATTCAGCATATTTCTCCTAAAATAATGTTTATCTTATTGAAGCACTACTTTATCTTACATCCCCATCTCATTACCAACACAACAAGCCCAAGAAATCCCTAAGAACTGTAGTATTTGGCTGGCAGGAGTGGGAACAAGGGGAAAAAATCATGTGTGCATTACTTTTTCAGGTTACTGTATGTAGGTGCCTGGAAGGACATCACAAAGCATGTCATCATGCATTTCAAAATCAGCTAGGTGAGGTGGAAGTTGGATCCTTCAGTGCTTGGTGGGCCTTTCACTTTCACTGGATGGATTTGATGCATGGGTTGCAGGTGGTGCTGATGAAGTAGTTGGGTCAGTTTCAGGGAGAGGTATCTTGGTGTTACAGTTAGTAATGCTGAAGATGATTATGATCATGAGTCTTACCTTCAGATGTTCTTCGCTGCCAGTAGGAGGATATACATCAGCAAAAGGTTCTTTGGTACTGGGATGAGCTTTTAAACTAGCAACCTTTCTTGCTTTCCTGGTTGCAAGCACACCTCTTGATCATGACAAGACATCTGTAAGTGCCTCTTTCCTTGAAAGGCAGGCATTTTGGTGGTTTTTGAATGCTCCAGGTTGGGCAAAAGCCCTACCACATGAACACTGTTGAGAAAATGTGCTCACCAGCAGAATATCAGGGTGCAATATCAGAGTCCTGGCCACTGGTGTTGCCAGACTGACCTTTGGATGGCTGTTGCACCCATGCATTGCAGTCTGACTGCACAACATACATGTTGTGCAGTTCTACATCACAGCCTAATGATACTGGCCAGAAATTAAATAAGTTCAAGTTCATCTAAATGCAGTCATGTGATCAACCTCTGATCACAGCCACAACTCTGAGATGCTGTCAATTAGTACTTGGCACCTACTCACTGGCAGGCTCCACTTGGTGCATATGCTAGGCAGGTCCATCTGTGGTTGTGGTTAGCAGGTACTCAGATCATGCCAGGGCCATCAATGCCAGGATCTTCAAGGGTGGATACTCCCCCAACCATTGACAGGGTGATGATGTTGTTCCAGAACAACATGATGTATCAACACAGCATCTTCCAGGTGAACTACACAACATATGATGTGAGGCATGCACAGGATATGATTAACCCCAGAACAAACTGTTGTGATATCATGCTCCTTTCAGCAACTGGACATAATCTGACCACACTGTAAGTCTGTGCCCTACAAACTTACAACATCACTAACACAGGTCACATTGGCCCTGCCTCACTCCTGCTTCCCAAACCAACCAATACCTTACACATCCATAAACCCAGCATTCCACCACTATGACAATCACACTAATGATCCCCCATCACAACCATCGGAGACCTGATTGGGTGCTGACAACCACCTAAATAGTGCATCACCACCACCTCATCATCTTAGCCACAGGACAATGGATAAGCCCAATGTGGATCCAAGAAAACACATGCTGCACCTGATGCAGCCTTTTACTTACATGGCCTAAAAACTTCACCTATATACCCTAATTTTAGGAATCAAAAACCTTTGTTCCCACTTCTGTGTAACAAAGATACCTTGCTTATGTCTGATCAGCTCACCCTTAGTGTTGGTTGCCTAACCAGGCTCCCTTCCACTTTTTTTTTGACATAGACAAATTCTTCCTACTCAACAAGCCCCCCCTGTCTCAGCAACCATCTACCCTCATGCCACTCCTTACCTGGAGTACAAGAAGATGCTTGCAAGACTCAGGAATCACCACTGAACTTGTGACACTACTGAACATGTGCCCACAAAACCCTAAGCCAAACCACCCAGTTTTCCCACCACAAGCACCATCCCCATTCACCAATGCTGACTCATCTACTGACAAAAGTACCACCACAGACCACCACTCCCACCAAACAACCTCCACTCACATCACTATGTCCACAGCAACCCAACCCCTTGCTGAAGTGAAGGTCATGAAGATGAAGGAATGCCTGATGCTCACTGCAGGAAGGATCACCCTGCTCATCATGCAGTTGTGGACCCTGGCATGTAAGTTCTATAAGAAACACAGCAGGAGATTGGACACCAACATAGTCAGTTACATCACAGAAGGCATGTTTGAGTAGTGTTTAAAAGTCTGGTCTGTCAAACCAAAAAAAAACCAACAACCAAACCGAACAAAACCACAGTCTGGTTTTTTATCAGTTGTGGTTGCCCTAAATTTTACTGATGGGTCAGTTGCAGTCTTTGATATCTAATATTTGTTAAACCAATGAAAACCGGTTGCAGTCGGTTGCAACCAGTCTATTTACATAGAGCATATGGCTAACCATATTTATTGTACATAGTAATATACTTTACATATACTAACTGTGGATTATACTAACTAATATAATTAAAGTGGGGATGTGCCCAAGGAATGACCCTCACCTCAAGTAAATATCTAATGTATGTACCATTTTTGTTACTTCCAAAAAGAGGGCACAAGAACTTGAAAAGCAATTATATTTTATTTATCTAATTACAAGTTGAGCGATGGAGGTAACTATTTGTAATTAGTTGTAATACAGTTGCTTCCAGGTTTTGGTACAGAGATAATAAATAAATAAAAGCTGTTGTCTCACTTGTGACAAGACAGCAGGGGGTGGGTGTGGGGGGCTGTAGTTAAGTAATTAATAATGAAAATTTAAATAGAAAAAACCCCTCATGAATGCACATTTGCGAGGGGCATGATACAAAATAAATATGGCCCAGGAGATGTGAGCAACTTCTCCTGGGCCCACATTCCTACTTCCCTGTCATTTCCTTGTTGTCGTCCATAGCCCCCACAATCCACACTACAAGCAATTGCTCATAGGCATGGGGTGGGTGCCATGTCCTTTAGCAGTGGCCTTCTGCCCCCCTTTGCTCACACCCACTGCTGTAGCAAACTTCACCCATTATCCACCCTACGAGCAGTTGCTTGTAGGTGTGGGGGTGGGTACTGTGGTGCTTGGCATTGTTGTCTTGTCCTTCCCCATTGCTCATGTTGTTGTTGTTCCACCCATGACCCACCCTGTGAGCAGTTGCTCATGAGGCTGGGGGTGGGTGATGTGGCATTGTTCATTGTCCTCCTCCCTTGTTGCTGCCATTCCACCTGCAATCCACCCCACAAGCAACTGCTCATGGGGCTGGGGGCAGGTGATGTGTCATCTGTTGTGTGGTGCTGGTGCTGGGGTCATTGGTTGTGGTACCCATCATGCCCATTGGGGGAGGTGGGGTGATGGAGCCAGCAGCACCCAAACCACCCTGCAAGCAAGTGCTCACAGGTGGGGGGTGGGTGCTAGTGTTCACCATCTCTCATCTCCCTTGCTCCCCAGCATGGTACACACTTGCAAACCACCCTACGAGCACTTGCTTGTAGGCATGGTGGCAGGTGGTGAGTCATCCCTGGGTGCTGGGGTCCTCATCGTTGTGCCTCCATTGTTGTTGATGTGGCTGTTAGGACCCGCGATCCCACCTGCAAGCAGTTGCTCACAGTGGTGCTATGTTGTCTTAGCATCATTTCGGTGGTGGTGGTGGTGGTTGTTGCCCTGTCGTGGTGACATGGCCATTAGCACCAACTATCCACCCTGCAAGCAGTCAGTCACAGTGGTGGGGGGTGGGTGCCTTTGTTGGTTTTCATTAATGGGCTGTGGGGGTAGTGGGCAGTAGTGGTAATGTGGCACATTTAAGGGGTTGGGGGTGCATACCTTGCAGGTACCCTGCTGCACACATGGGTTAGAGGAAGGTAGTGAGGTGGTTCTAAACTTCAGCAAAGTAAACCAAGGCTATACTAACTGGAAGCAAGATGTTTTGAGGGTTTCAATCGAAGTTTGAGGAAAGATTGAGGTTGTGATAAAAGTTCAAGGTTGTGATAAAAGTTTGAGAGGTTTGAGGAATGAGTCAGATATGTGAAGGAGGATGGGAACAATGTAGATGGGGGCTTTAATGGGGACCAATATGGAAGTAGTGATGACTGGACAATGTTTGATATGTTTGAGATGATGATACAACAATTTTCGAGGAAGTTTGTGATGATATCACAAAACTTTGAGAAAGACTAGAGACTTGGACTCAAGAGTGGGAGCTCTTAAATCAGACAATAGAGAAGTAAGTGAGGATGGGATCGACGAGGGGAGAGACAATTGGAGGATGATGATGGGATCAAAAGCGAGGGGAATATGATAATAGCAAGGAATAAGCGAGGGATGAGGGGCTCAATATGGAGGTTCGATAAAATATCGAGGAAGTTCATGACAATATCGCAAAACTTCATTACAGTACATAATACAAAGTATATATGACATATGAAAAGTAATCCTAAAAAGGAAAGTGCCCATGTGTTGAACATGAGGCAGGCTGTAATGATCAAAAGGGGCTAATAACTATGGGTAAATGATGGAATGATGTGAAGGAGGTAAATGAAGTGA
Organism: Tricholoma flavovirens; assembly: GCA_003313805.1. Classification (NCBI taxonomy): domain Eukaryota; kingdom Fungi; phylum Basidiomycota; class Agaricomycetes; order Agaricales; family Tricholomataceae; genus Tricholoma; species Tricholoma flavovirens. Next base: position 12,501 of record QLOK01042755.1, read on the forward strand.
AATCAAAAGGTACAAACTCATGTTCCCTTTGAGGAGTTCAAAATATCTCAAAATACTTCTCATGTCCTTCAAATAACAATCTTATCTATTGTTCTCCATGCAATAGGCTTGTCAAATGATGTCACGAGGTGTGGGGGTGCAGTACAAGTGTCTGATGATGAGATAATGGCCACCGAGGTGCATGAAGCATGCTCAAAGTTCGTTCGAAGATTTTCAAGATCAATCGATGATGTTTGAGATGTTCACAGATGTTTGTAGATGTTTGTAGATCATTTGTAGACTTGATAGATGAAAGAACATATCGCGAAGGGGTTTGATGAGGCTTGAAGAAGATAGTCGAAGTTCAAGCCCATTCAAAAGGTTCAACAAGTTCGAGATCTTGATATATTTGTTTGAGCTCAATCGAACGTTCAGAATGCAGTTGATATTTGTTGATTGATGATGGATAATGGTCATACAAGCACCAGAAGGTTTTCCTCCCTTGACATGACTCTGCCAACCCTTTCAGATGAGTATAGACATAGGAATGTTACCACTGACAAAGTGAACTTCACCAGATTGTTGATCAACTTCACAGATGCTCTGCATAAATGGGTGTGCATTGTATGTGAGTGTAGGTGTGTTCCGGCAATATGCACTGGTATACATTGGAGTGGTGGATGACAATTGAAGGCTTGAGATTTGAGATTTAGAAGCTTGAGTCTTACAGGGCCATGAACCAGAGGGGTGTGGAGGTGAATTATTTGCTCCAACTGGTAAAGAATAAGTCAGACATAAGCAATGATCATAACTGAAATTGGTACAAGCTGTGGTTGATTTGTGTTTTCCCACTTTTGATGCAGAAGTCACCTTACAAATCATCGACTTGTATATGAGTGGCCCATCATCCAAGTCAGAGTTAGCCTAACATATGGCAATTAGTCACAATGCAGCTCAAATGTGATAGTGTGCACTACCTACATTAACATGGGTCAATGATTTAGGATAGACAAATAAATGTAGTGGTATCTTTAGACCCTTTGCATCAGATTCTGATAAAAGGCTCTTTGACTTGGCATGACCAAGGAGTTCTGCAACTGTTCTATGGAGGTATGACTCATCAATACTTTGTTCTGTATTTCCTTTTGTGATACTGAAGACAACTTGACCACTATTGCATGTAACAAATGATTTGTTTTCGAAAAATTTATGGGAAATTTGACTTGCCATTCAAAGCAAGGTTTTTCCATGCCATTTTCTTCAGTGTAGGCAGGACAGCAATTGGGCCTTGAGCAGCAGTTAGAGTGTGTTGCTAGCAGTCAGGGAATTCCACACCTTGTGCACTGTGTTTTTGCCCTCTGGGTATATCCACAGCTGAACATTGACATCAATCTGTTCTGTTTTTGCCTGTTTTTTCGGTATCAAAATCTTTTCCTTAACTTTTGCTGCAGATTGCAAGGAGGAGTTTTGTGGGCGCTGATTTAGCCTGTGTTCCGATGCTGTTCCCTCTTAATGCTGGACACATTCAGCAAGGAGGTTGACAATCGGGGCATGGCCTTCATGAGGTTAGAACATTACATGTTTAAAAGCAAAGGAGGTAGGTACTGTCAAAGATGGTAGGGTCTTGGTAGAACTGAGAGTCATGAATTACACCTTGGTAAAGAGACACATACCCATTTCGGAACAATTCAAGCATGTCCCACATAGCAGTCCCTTCAGAAATGGATAGACTACACCACATCCCATGCACTGTGGTTGCTTCTGGAGAATAGAATGAAACTTGTATCAGTGCACTCATGATAAGTCAGCCTATTCAGTCAAAATCGACGGTCTATCTGTTCCATCCGAGGGATGGAATTCCATGATATATGCGTCAGTAGCGGACTGGGCCAATGGCAGGAGGGAGTCGTGTGGGCCTAGGCCATGATGCATGCGGGTGGGCCC
>QLOK01042757.1:7686-18011 GCA_003313805.1 Tricholoma flavovirens
ACATATTCTAAATATAGGGCACATGAGAATTATCCATCTCATGGTCATGTTTATTGATAATTTTCATGTTTTATGGTGTAATACTACTGCAAAAAAATAAGAAAAATTATAGTAGGTAACTGTACATGTTTCCTAACAAGTGGCAGCCTATACAGCAGGCTGCAGGCAGGATAGCAAGTTGGTCTCATCTAGTTCTCTTGGATTTTCAGTTCTTCCAAGTTCTCCATTTCCCTCAGGGAAAGTGTGAGGCTGGGATGGTCCAAAGCAGGTGAGTAGGCACTGGACATGTGAAAAACAATGTTGAATATGAGACAGAACAGAACAAATAAGCTACAAGTGCGACACTAGTGAGAGAGACACACCCCGAGAAAGGAGTAATGTAATAGAAAGACAGTTCAGCGAGAACTGTGCCCGTAAAGCGTTGCGGCGTGCACGCGGTGCCGTCGTCTAGTCGTCCGAAACCTTCGCTATTGTTGCTGATTTTAAACCCAATCAATATTCTAACCGTCCTTTCGCGCAAAACAGTGTCAAATCTCCATGGAGTAACAGTCCAGTATGCGTAGATGTGATATGACTGACGGAATCGGGAATGGCAATATCAGACCTGGAGGAAATAAATCAATCAGGTCTGCCGACTTGAACAATTCAACCGGGCAGAGGCGTAGACTTCTTCGCCTTCTTCGCCTTCTTCGCAGGAGTTCCTATCAGCATTTCTTCATCTCCTACATTCTTCCTTTTCTTCGCCTTTCCTTTTGCGGGCGTACCCTCCGCCAGCATTTCTACCTGCGACAAACTCTCCGTCCCTTTCTTGTCCTTATTTCCCCTCTTTTCTTTCTTGAGCTTCGTCTGTGTCTGTGTTGGGGTTGGGGTAGGTTGAGGCTCCGGGAACTCCTCAGATGGTCCGTCTTTGCCGCCATCCACGTCCACATCCATGTCCGCCTTCGCTGCCTTCTCTTTTGTCTTCTTCTGTTTCTTTTTTACTTGTGTTAGCTCCGGTTCCAACGGAACGAGAGCTTGTTCTGGTTCAGGTGGTTGAACGTCCACATCCATCGCGTCAGTATCGTTTGCAAGCGCACCAATGGGCAAAAACCGGTGCTTCAAAAAATCCTTGGGGTAGCACTGCCGAGGTGGATTTTTAGCTATGTGTGGGCTTGACGAGGCGGTGACAGTACTAGGATCTGGTGTTGGCGTTATGGCCTGAGCTGCAACGACGAAGTGGCGGGCTATGGGTCTGGGTGCTATTATGAATTCGCCGTGTCAGCGCATACCATTTTATTTTTGCAAAGTTAATGTATAGTTTACCAGGATATAGCGTTCCATTTTTTGGTAAGAGCATTGAGATGCTTTTGATCTCCTCCCCCATGACGTGTTCGTTATCGTCCTCCCCGACGGACCAGATATCGAACGACGCGTGTTTGCGATGTATCACACCCACGCACCCACTCTTCGACGAGGATGCTGGGAGCGCAATCGTAGCATTTTCTAGGGATTTCGGTTTTACCTATTACAGGAACGATATTGCCTCGACGGAATATTGCGATAGTTGATTTGGTTACGCACTGCATCGGGGACGCGGATGAGCCATAGTTCGAGATCAGGGTTGTCTGCGACTGCATCCCATTCAAATCCGCCGGCGTCATGTGCTTCGTTTGTGTCCAGAAGGACGACGCCGGGTGGGGGTTTGTACACCCAAGTCGGATCGACGCCTTCGTTCCTCCCGCGACCAGCAGCTTGGGAGGCGGACAGCTTTTTCTTTTTACCTTTTTTGTCTTTTGGTTTGCCCTTAGGGATGGTGAAAGGGGGTTCTGGAGAGGCAGATGTTGATGCCATTGTTAAACGAAAAACTTGGAAGTTCAATCGAAGTTTTGAGTCAATTTTACAAGTGGCGAACTCCGAGTCATCGCACATCCGAGCCTCTCATCAACCACGTCAGATCCCATTGCTAACCCCTTTCCTGCCACCTTACTCGATGCTTTAGCGGGTTATAACTACCTTATTAATGATGTTGGCTTCTCTCCTTCTGACATCTTATTCTGTGGAGACTCGGCTAGCGGAAACAGGCTAGCGCTCGTACTCGCACATTACCTCATGGAGCACAAGGACCTCGCACCACCTAGTGCTCTTATCCTCCTATTACCCTAAGGCGATTTGAGTGAATTTCATGACTACCCTGGTTCATCCAGTCATGAATTCATCGACTCTGATTATGTCGATCTCGGCGGGCTATCGTATGTGAGGGGCGCTTTTTCTTGGACCGCTCGGTATGGATGCTGCCGCTCAGAACACATACATCTCCCCCGCCTCTTTGCACCCATCCATGAGTATTGACCTCAAGGGTTTTCCGAAGACTTTCATAGTAGCTGGCGGGGCAGAGGTTTTGCTGGATCAGATAATCACTCTAAAGAGGAGAATGCTCAAGGATCTAGGTGAAGTGAATGTGAAATACTGCGAAGCAAATGATGCGATGCACGACCACTTGGCTGGAACCGGAAAGGTCAAACTCGAGGCTTTGTGCTGTTGCGGGCACAACCCAAGATCTGGCTCCTCCGTATCAAGGCGCAACTACCTGAACAGTTGCCATCTCTATGGGCCTCAAAAAACAGAATGACGAGGGTCCTTTGCTTCGTGGTCATGGCTCGTTCATACCTTCTCCCAGATGTATTGGCTGCGGGGCCAGGGGCTGGCATTTGAGCGCAGTGGGACTGGGCAGGGGGCGGACCGTCTGTCAAGCAGCCTTCACACTATGATCATGGTGGTACTAACCCTGCTGAGCCACCCTCTATTCGTCAAGTCACTCCTTGTTAGACGCCGAAATGACGAGTGATGATCTGCTCTTTTATAATCATGCAACCGATTTTGTACTGCAAAGTAATCCAGCATTGCAAGCTCATCGCACACCACAACTGGTTGTTGGTTGTTACTGGTCATTGATTATCCATGGTAAAGGCTCGGTTCGTTCATCTCGCGCTAATCTAACTATCTATTGATCATACGGTAGCAGCCTAGGACGTACATCAAAGTGCGGGCGCGCTATCTACCGTGGTGTTAACTCCTCAAGAATCCAGGGTGCTGCAGCCGAAAAAGCAGTCCTGGCTAGCGTTGTTGGGGAATAATCGGCATCAGATCACAATTCATGGCCACTCGTTACCCACCACAAATCACACTACCTACTAGAGACAAATATGAACGTTACCATACACCCTCGATGTTCTCCTAGCGGTAAGCATTTGTTAATCCATGGTTGTGATATCCGTGCACGAGAGATAATATAGAGGGAGAGCGTTAAAAGTTCGAGTGAATGATTAGAATGAGCCTGAAGAAAGTGCCGTGAGTAGCCGCACTGTATCCCCTTATGATTTCTACTACAACCAGTACCTTTTCCGGATATCATCTTGCCCATACAAAACCAAAATGGGAGATGCATGATCATCATCTAGTGTTGAAACGACAGTCACAATTGCAAAGGACCTACATGAGGAGGCACAGGTCTTGGGAAACACCATTTTATAGATGTCAACAAGAAAATATGCTTAGGGCGTGTTATGGTACGCCATTCAGTGAGACCGAGCACTCTGTATCATATATCAATGTGCGTTGTGTTACCCTGGATAATGGATTGATTGAAGCGGTACACTCAGAGGAGTAACGTTTAACTGAGGTCTTGTTACCCAGGGTGAATGCCAGCGCCACAGAATGTAATCGACATTGCCTCCAGAAGGGTATTTGATCTTCCCTCTCCCCCCCTCCTCACCTAGGTAACAGGTATGCTCTCGGGACGTACCGATGCACTATCTCAAACACATATATTTCGTTTCTTAGATTCACGAGCGTTCGTCCAGCTGGTCTGTGTCAGTATACATCGCACAGTGCGCAATTCCACCCATTATCCTCACCATTTCAAACCAATCTCAATTTCTCCGATGAAACTCTCCGTTACAGGGCTGGTGCTCCTGTTCTACATCCTGGATTCCGCCACCTCTCTAGCCGCGTCGATACCCTTTGATACTTTCTCTGATATGAAGATCCGGAACGTCGAGACCCGGGACATCGAGGTCCTTAATGTTCATTCCCGGGACATCCGAGTCAAGGCTCGTGAACCTAAACTTGCCGACTTGACTATTGAGAAGCGGGGCGGCAAAGCTGCCGCCGCTATCGAAGTTCTACAAATGATAGGAGATGTTGTCAACCAGATCAAGTCAGCAATCGCTGCAGATCAAGAAGTTCGATGTCATTTATTAATGTCCAATCCGAGGTCCATACATCATGAGCCCTAACGTAAAATAATTTGAACAGCACCGTAGCGACTGGACGAAAGAACTAGTGAACCAAATGTACGCCAGGGATTCGTCTTACAACTACATGGTCTGTCACCCAAAACACTCGCACAAGTTTGATGGTGTGGAGGGTCGAGATTGGGCACACCGCCATGAGGAGCTCCCAGTGGGAATCCTCTGGGCGACCACTGGGTAAGTGCATTGTTATGTGGAGTGAAGTTGTTTGAGGCTGACTGGATGTTGAGATTTGAGATTTATTGGTTCCATGGTGGCACATTCAAGAGGGAAGGAGATGGCGGTTACTTGAACGTGAGTGAACGTCGTGGACGATACCGCCTCATAGCAGCCAACAGTTTGCTGATAATTGGTTTTAGTGGGCTTATACAGGGAATGTTGTCGCGACGTCGCCCGATGGTAAAGAGCTCACATTCAAGTAGGATTCAACAGATGTGTGAGCCACTGATAATGTCATAATTATACTACTTCCACGAGAAGTGTGTAGCGATTCGAATGAGATAACGTACTTGAGGCTGGAATACGCACCTATCGCGATGTTTGAAATTGCTACTTAGCTTCTGATCGGTCGACACTTGCAACTTTGAACATTCAACATTGCCGTCGAAGGAGATCACAAACTGGGCGTAGTCCACAGGGATGAAAGGCCTGGTTGAGTCATGATAGAGCATCCTGTCTGGTAAGGTCAATTACGTAGGTGACCAGGTCCGAGCCGTAGTAACAAGCCCCAAGCAGCAACGCTAACTGAGTCTCCATTGTCCAAGCCTGCCTATCGCATATTTTCATCCAATTACTGTCCACGGTGATCGTGCCAAAACATGTTCAATTGCATAATGGTATTGAGGTTATGGCTTGTAGCGTAGTGATAAGGTATGGCAAAGGACTAGTAAGTATAGAATAGTCGTTACCTTTTCAGTTGTAATTATGAAACCTGAGAGTGAGACTCTTCAATCCAGGAGGCCGAACATTGCGAGGACGATCTTCGTATTATGACCTTCCTCTAGCACCGGATCACCGAGGTACCCCAGGTAGCCCTTTCCGACTTTCGCGTGTACTATAGATGCCTGTGTAATGTTCCTGAGGGGAGCATATACATGGGAGTGCTTGGACGCAACGTATAACGCCATGGCCGCCGTAACTCCTCTAAGGTGTACAGCTTTGGTACAAAAAGAGGACGGTAAAGAGGCGGTTTTCTTCGCAACCTCGTGCTTCCCGTTGATCGTGATATCCGTGCTCGTGTAATCCCCCATCTCCCATGGCATGCCCCAGGCATCTGAGAAGAACTTCTTCAGCTCATCACAAGTGGTAAGGGCGCAGACTGTGCCATGGAGTACAACAGTGCCACCTGCTTTTGTATACTCGACAAGTTTGTGAAGAAGATAAGCGTTTTCGCTATCCATAATGGTCTTGTCGGTGACGAGTATTCCCGAAAGATCGGGTGATGATATAAGGTCTAACACTCGCTCGTTGGATAGACCATGTACCACTTCCATCTTGTTTTGCAATTTGGCCAAAAGGTCGCCATAGATTACAGTGAAACAGGCCACATTCGTAAGGGATAACCAGGATAACACCATGATGAAGGGTCGTGCTTTGGGTTTAATGGGTACCGCATTCGTTCCCCATGCAATCTGAGAAGCCGGCACCTTTGGAGAATCCAACAGGCCCAGCATTGCTAAAATAACCTTTGTTGATCCCTCCTCCGCATTGACGTCACCGATGTACCCAACATAACCGCGTCCGACGCGTGTTTGAACTGCAGGCGATTCGGATCGATCGGTGATCGCGACGGGGGCAAATACCAGAGATTCCAAATGAGAATCCTCCGTTGGAAGGTAGATGGCGTCACCGGGAGCATAGCCACTAACATGCAATGCTTTCATGCTATACGATGCCGCCAACGACGGATTCTTTTTCGCCATTTCGTTGGAAGGGTTGAGGCCAAACGTGGTACGGTGATACGAGCCCTGTTTCCATGACGTGCCCCAAGAATTTTGGAAGAAGGCATCAAACCTGTCCAGCCGCATGAATGACGAAAACATGGCGCCTACAACGGCAGAGCCCCCAGACTCTACGTACTCCACGAGCTTCGATAAGACATGCCTGTTAGAACGAAGAGTAATTCCCGGGTCTGTGACGAGAACGCCTGAAAGGTCTGGCGAACCCAGCATCTCAAGTGCGACCGGAGATGTAAGCGCTTGTTTCCACTTTATTTTTTCTCCAAGGGCAGAAAGGAGATGGGCATAGGACGCTAGGAACCATTCTTCAGTTTTGAGCGACAGAAGCATCACGAATCCTTCGTTCTTTTTCGATTTGGACTTCGCCGAGTAAGGGACTGGACAGTTGGTCGCCGTTCCATTTGCTGTGACGGGTTCGAGTTCAGGTAGGGTTTCACGTAGAGCTGAAGACACCAAGGGAGCGTCTAATAGACCGAGCATCGCTAGGACCGCCTTCGAAGAACCTTCCTCGTAGTTCACGTCTCCTACATAACCAAGATAACCATCTCCCATTCGTGTCTGAGCAACAGGCGATTCAGAGGAATTCTCAGCGCCAGAGGCTTGTGAAGGTCGATAGACAGCAACGGCCGGAGTGATATCCTTGACGTGCAAAGCCTTCATACTGTAGGATGGCAGAAGCGACGTATTTTTCTTGACCAATTCATGTGAAGAATGCCGAGAAAATGTTGCGCGGTGGTAGGATCCACTTTTCCAGTCAAGTCCCCATGACTTTTTGAAAAACGAGTTCAGATCAGGTGGCCTGACATGGGAACTGAACGCTCCTCCAAGCACGACTGAACCACCCGACTTTGCAAACTCAACAAGCTTATGGAGGACGGCGGCGTTCTTGAGTTTGGTTATTCCTGCATCTATCACGAAAACACCAACAAGATTAGGGGAGGCCAGATGCCGCAAGGCTATGTCGGACGCAACGGCCTTCACAAGGTCCAATTTGGCACGAATACCTGCAATTAGAGATTCGCTATGTTGTTCCGTCATATCATCGCCATCAAGAGCCAAAAGTATGACAAAAGCCTTCAGAGGGGATTGTGGAGCAACTAGGACCGTTTCATTAGGTGTAACGTTGGCCTGGATTCCACTTGAATCTCCTAGGGCGACGTTGTTGACGAATCCACTGCTTCTTGAAGCAGAGGTGCCTCCAGACAGGCTATGAATGAATTCGTTGAAAGCTGGCAAGTGGTGAGGGGACATCTCCGCGAGCGTCAGTAGCTGCATGGCCTGTACAACCTCTTTGTGATCCCACCACCCAGATGGAAGATGAGCTCTCGTGTGAGAATAAACGCATTTCGATGGGCCAAACTTGCACATATCAAGCAGGAAGTATAGACAAACATTCTTGCCACTGGGCATAACGTCACGTCAGACATACTGTCAGGCTACCGAAATACTACTCACAGGTTGTCTCGGACGCTTTCATCGTCGGGGGCATGGGAATAGGAGCAACCTCTGCCCCTGGAACAACCCCCATGATTATAAAATCGACAAGGAATTAGATTACCCAGATGCTGACAATCGCTGGAATCTGATTCAGAAGAACTGTCGTAGGCTTCCCCGTCGTAAGGCGGCCAATCGTAGTCTGCGTAGTAACCACCGACTTCGATGCCTTCACCTCTCTCCCATTGGTCCTGAACAATGTCTAGCTGCGTCTGTGCTTCCTTACAGCTCGCATCGTTAGCGACAATAGTTTCAAAATCTAATGAAGTACTCAGAAAGGTTACGGTGATTGGGAGAAATATCACTCACCGGTGAGAGCGGCTTTGAGGTAGTTCTGCTCCTTCCTAGCAATTCCACGACGGTACCGAGCCTTGATCATCTTGGGGTCGTGTTGCAGGGCCGTAGTAGCAGCTTCTTCTGCTTCCTTGTACCTGAGCGGTGTCACAACATAAAACAGCTTCAAAGAATACAAGCGTACATTCCGAGCTTCAAATAAGCAGCTGAAAGATTTGACAACAGCAAAGGCTTTGGACCAAATGATACGATGGCTTCATTGTACAGCCGGGCTGCTCTGGTGAAGTCACCGGCATTAAATAATCTATTACCCTGTATGAGGCATTACTTGTTCAGTGGCAGTCCCAGATTTGACCTTTGGGCGAAGTCAACGTACCGCATCTTTAAGCTTTTCAAACTCTTGAGCCTTTTTTGCTGCTCGTTCTGCGCGTTTTTCAGCACGTCTAGAGATAGCGTCGTCCAATGACGGTGATCCGACAGCCTGAAATGAAGCTTTTGGCGATGGCACGGAGGAGTGTTTTCCACGCTTTGGCATCGTTCAAAATCACAAATGAAGGCGCTCTCCTAGGGCTACTGGTGGGGACGCTGGGTTGCTGAACACCGTGACAACTTCAAGTTGAAACTTGAAGACACTACTAATAGGACCGAGCCTAAAAAAAAAAACACAATGTTACGTAATATTAATAACAGTTGATCTGAAGTCGCGGAGTTCAATTCATATCACGGCTGCCTCTAGCTCGATCTCAATTTCTGGAAGTGATCCGGGTTCTGGTACAGTGGACACAGCCAAAGCAGCTTTGCGTCCTTTGGACTTGAGGATCGTTTTGGCACTGGGGCACAGACCGCCCGTACTTAGGTCGCACAGATCACACCGCGGCCTTATGGGCAGACAGATCATCTATCCTATGTATGAGCCATGACTCAAGATGTAAGAATTGGGTCAAACATACCTGCCCGAAACCAACGAGCATGTGGTTTATATCACGATGTAGTTCTGTCGGTAGCCACGACTGTAGATTCAATCTGGACGTGCCAGTGCCGTCAGTTGGCAACAGTATTCTCATCACAAAAATACGAACCTGGTCTCCTCGGGCGTCTTGGTGGGTGATTTATGCCACCCCAATCGGTTAGTTATACGGTGGACGTGAACATCCACACCAATTCCCACATTTCTATGGTCTAGAATTAGGCGCAGTTGTTGCAGGGTATGCCATACGTCCTCACAGATTCCAAGCTACTTGTAGCAGCAGAAAAGCCATCTTGGGCCCGACACCTGGTAGAGAACACAGCTCGTCTACGGTCTTTGGGATGTCGGAGTCGAATTCGTCACGAAGTCGTAGCGCCGTCTTCTTTATATATCTATCACCATATCAACATACACACAGATTGGGGATTTCAGTTACGCACTCTGTTTTACGCCGCCAAAATCCAACCTTTCCAATGGCTTCCGATATAGTACCTCCGTCTGCAGCTATAATACCATCGATCGTCAAGCTTCCTCCGATTGCGGTTCGCAATTTCGAAACAGCAGCGTCAGTGACTTCATCTTTCGTTTGCGAAGACAACATGAGAGATATAAGTGTTGCAAATCGCTGACTCTGTTCACGAGCGCGTCAGTGACGTTTAAACAGCACGTGTCGTACATACTTTTGGGTCTTCTTCCTTGTACTGGGCTTGATCACAACCCATAGTGTCAACGGGTGCGACAACCCGAGACCGCATTTGCTTGATCGTATCGTACGTTTCTCGCCACTGCAGTGGAGCTGGATGAGGTACCTCTAGTGACTGCTGTATTGGCTTGGATTTTCGGGGTGATTTCGTGATTTGCTTGGTTTCTGAATATGAAACTTTGACCTTTTTCTTGCGTGTATTCTTGGGCTGTGGATCAGGATCTTGAACCGCTTCCTCGAGGTTAGGGTTCACGATAGCAGAGGTCGCCGCTGTTTCCAACTTTATGCGCTTCGACCTTCTAGGTGAGTCTGCTAGAGGAAGAGATTCGGTGTCATCAGATTCGAAAAGAGTTACCGAAGGATGGTATGAGCTAGTCCTTGATATGAGCTTTGTCGTTGAACGCGGCACTGCCGTTCTCTTCAACATTTCGCAAGGCAGCTATGGTGCGCAACACCTAGTCACCACCACTTGGGAACAGCAGCCAACTTGGAGCAGGTAGAGACCTCCAATTCAGGGCTGAATTGAGCTCCGATTGCTTCCTTTTAGATTTGTTTAGGGCCTGTTCGGGTCCCCGGCATCGCTCAGCTTTCCGTCAGCCTTTGATATGAAAGCGATTCAC
>QLOK01042759.1:0-11237 GCA_003313805.1 Tricholoma flavovirens
TTTCAGCATGGTGCTGCCTGTCTTTCATGTCATGACAAAGGAACAGAAATGTCACACAGGTATTGGCGGGGTGGATCCCAATCCAAACAGTATGAAGTCCATTCATATCTCAGCCGTAGCAAGTTCATCAACAATCTCCACCAATTACACCTTACATGACCACCCAAAGGAGAAGAAGAATTACACTCAGGCTCCCTCAACCATGCCAGATGGTGACCTGCTGGATCCCAAACCACATACACCAAAGAGTATTTCTTGCTCATCATCACCTGTGATATTGTCTTGATGCGACCACTAACATGGTGCATCATTTATGATGGACATCTTTGCTGCACACCTCGACACTCTCCAATCGATAATCCTCTCTCACCAATATCATCAAGATGTCAATAAGAAATGTCCATGTGGTGCTGAGACCGCCTCATATTCATGTGAGGAATGCTTCGATCCCCCAATGCTCTGCAAGTCTTGTATCATTTCGGCTCATATCAAGACTCCGTTGCACCATATTGGTAAATGGAGTGGTACCCATTTCAATCGTACTTCATTGTTTGCCCTCAGTGCTTCACTTTGCCTAGGGGGCCTGGCCGCAGCACCATAGTTGTTCATACCAACAGAATTCATCAAGTCCACATCGAATATTGCTGTTGTGAACTCCCATCCGAATGTTCTGATGCTCTTCAGCTAGCCCAGTCTCGGTTATTCCCAGCCACTATGGAATGCCCAGAGACTGCCTTTACCTTTGATGTCCTCAAGGATTTCCATCTCCATAGTCTGACATCAAAGAAAGTGGTCATGGATTACACTGATGCCCTCTAGAAACACACCAATTCTGCATTCCCTCACAATGTACCTGTGCGTATACTTGTCAATTTGAAGTCTGGGTCATACTTACATCATCTTAGAACTGGTACAAAGAATTCAATTATGTCCAATGCATCTGGTGTCATCTCGCAACTGAGAGGTGAACCAGCCAAGCTCTCGGAATTGACCGCATTATTACACAGAGGTGCCCAGGTTCTTTATCAGTACAATGCCCTGCTTGCCCCAAGATCGGCTTCAACATTGATAAGAAGACAGTAGATGAAGCAAAGGAGTCAGAAACGTACATTTTTATTTATGCATCAATCTAGCGCCCTAACATTTATATCCAGGCACAAGTACACACTGTTTTTGTCCACAGATGGTAACTTTTGCCTGCAACAGAAGCACAAAGTCAATGATCAGGATGATATCACCTTGAACAAAGGCCAGGCATATTTGGTTGAGAATGCTCAATATAAAGAGTACTTGTCTATTGTCTTCCCATGTCCTGAAGTATGTATGCTCTCTGTACTGACAGTTAGTAACTGACACCTTGCCAGAAATCCACTTGTACCCATCTCTGAGCAGTTCGACTCCAGAACATCATCAAGTTCAAAAATGCGGACATCAGTGGCATGGTCATTGTGTTGTGCACACGACATGGGTTTTACATGCCTCAGGGGATGGTTGATTTGCAGAAAGGCGAAGTGTATGCTCCTGTCATCGTTTGAGCTATATATATCGCTAACCCACCAATGTCAGGTTTGTGAACACAGATTATGCACTTGCCTTCGCTCTTGCTGAATGCGCCAGTCAATGATGGATCATGCTCAGCTATGATGTCTGGTGCCAATTCACTATCAATCTCCTCAAATGCTTCCGCAAGTGATTCCCGAGCATGGCTGAAATTATCGAGCATGTTTGTGGTGCGATCCCTAGTGCCCATATCCATGGACACCTCCTTGTCTGTCAGCTTATCTGGGCATTCAAGTACATCATGTACTCCAGTGAGATGTATGGTGAGCTAATTGAAACCAGCTGGGCAGAACAAAACCAAACAGCGGGAAGCACAAAGGAACAAAATGATGGTCATTGACATGATACTCTCGATGACTTCTGTGGTTACTGGAACTGGATGAAACTTCATCAGATGAGTAAGTGTTTTGCTTCCTGCAAACTATCATCTTCTCAATTGCTATTCAGCTGCTACATTAACACAGCTATACAAAGCTTGTGTTCCACATGTGAAGGCCCTTGAGAAAGTGGTAAATGGTTTGTCTCAACATGCTGGACTTGCATTAGTAGCCAAATGGGAGAAGATGGATGTCATCCTGAAGAAGGTCAATGGGGTCTGGGTCAGCATCTTTGAGGCAAGTCTGCCAAAGGTCATTAAGGGTAAGTTCCATGTTCCTTATTCAGCATCAGTGTCAGGTTCTGACCATAATCCAGGTCCTCTGACTCAAAAGGAAGCTTACAAGAAGCTCATTCAAGACGAAAAAATTGCTGAACTCTCTGGCATAGATTCCACAGGGAGTGTTCAATTAATCAATATGGCACTACATATAGAACATGAGCAGTAAGTTACTATCCATCATTCATCAAACTATGACTCATTACTTTGATAGAGCCCTCGTAAAGCAGAAGGCAGCCTTGGATGAGACCACCGATAAGGAGTTACTGGATGCTCAGCTCAAACTCTGGCGCGATTTGAATAAGTGGCACCACACTCAACTGGACCTTTATCCCAAACTTGCAATGGAGAACAACATCATCAATGCAGCCAAACTGGAATATGACAGTCTACTTCCAACTTCCAACTTCAGCAAACCACAGTGGCAATCCCTAGGTCTTGGCGGACTTGCCAAAGTTGAGTATGTGTTACATGAAGGTCAGGCATATGATGCCCTGGATAAGCTTTGCCTTGCCATTCAGACCTTCAATCACAACCTAAAATTCAAGGTGGATCAAGTATGCAGTCAGGGAGCAAACATGTGTGCTCAGGCTTTCCTCAGAATGCTCTTCAATAACAAGATTAATGCAGCAGACAAGTATTGGACTGCTCAGACTGCTCTTCTTGCACTTGGACTTTCAGCAGATGACAGATCCTTACAGCCATTGCATAATACTCAGTTGTGATGCAAGAATGACAGCACAGTGCCAGGCCAGGGAGATACGAAGAAGGAGGACCCATGGTTCTGGATGGTCGGATGACCAAGTGGCCTCTCAGCCAAAGAAGAGGTTGGATGGCAGGTTGAGTGTAAGTCATCCCTTCTTCCATTCTTGTCCATGGTCATCACATTGCCATTTCACAGTGAACAGAGTCAAATGGTTTAGAGAATGTGCTGCCCACAATCGTGCTCAAGAAGAGAAGGAGATCCTTGAAGAAGAGTTTCGATGAACTGCAAAATCCTTTGAACATATGTCAACGGTATGGAATGAGCCTACTGTGCAGTCAAGGAAGGACATGGGGGCAGCAGCTTATGCCTCAAAACAGTCAGCCATGTATTGTGAATTGGCTGCAGATTGCTCGGCTGCATTTCAGAAGGCTCTGGCAGTGGCAGAACCTTTGAAGTCAGCGACATAAGTTTGGGGTGTTGTTTGATGGGATTGGTTAGATAATTGGATAGGATGGGATGGAATAGGATAGGATAGGATTTGATTGGATTGAACAAGACTGTACTTTAATATTACTTGTAGATTGGATTATACTTGGGTTATCTGAAAAAGTTTAGCTTCTTCCTCCCCCATTGCACAGATTAATCCTACTGTAATATCTTTCATTGGATTAGTATCTCTATTACAAAACTAAAGTAGGATTGATCCCAAGACCTGCAGAAGGTGTGCTCTTGCTAACTTGCTTAATACTAATTTGTTTGTATAGTCACACATGAGAAGCTTCTATAATGATACATTCATGACAAAAGTATGTTGAGTTGTGATTTATATGAGTCCATCTTCCTTCACCCACCCTTGTTGCTCGGAGGAGGGGATTATATCACTAGACAGAAAATGTAGACTTGTAAATACATGCTTCCACCAGCTCTTTTAGTGTATCCACCATCTGACTCACGATGCATCACAGAAAAAATTGAGTTTTTAGGAATGTAGAATTATACTTAGGCTGCACCTGCATACAGTACATCTGGGTTTTCTGCCCAAGTTTCAAGGCAATCTGTTGAGAAACTGCCAAGATATGGCAGTTTGAATTCCTGCTCTCAAAATGACATCCAAAAATGGGAATTGTCAAGTCACATGCAAAACACAATACAATAGGGGCATTCAAAGTAGCCACTTATTGGCCACTTATTTTCTTACTTATTTATCACTTATTCATGTTTTCCCACCAAATCGGCAATAAGTGGACCAAATAAATAGCAAATAAGTGACAAATAAGTGCTACTTTGAAAACCCCCCCCCCCCCCAGTGAAATCAATGATAAGTGACAGATAATGACTTATTTCATGTCTGGCAAAGCATTTGGCAACACCTACTGAGTTTCAATTGGACTTTGACAGATTTCTTTTAGGAATTCCTCATGCAAACACCAGGCAGCTCAACATAAAACATAAATTGAATGAAAAAAAAAAAACTTTGGCTTTCCTTGCACAAAACACAAGGGAACACTACAATATTACATAGTAACATAAAAAGATACATAAGACTTATGACACATACCCATTTTCATGTCACTCGTCATTCACACTGCATCCATGTTGAGATAAACCAATATGTAACATTTATAATTCAAAGCTCCCCTCCCTCTTGTGTTTTGAGTGGGAATGGGGCATGTATACTACAGAAGATTAAATAAAGTGGCTCTCCCTCACATCCTGTGCAAGGGAGGGGCTGCTGTTGCATCTGGTGGTAGTGTTGCATCATGTTGGCTTATGCATGGTGTCGTAGACCTCTGCAGAAGCCCCTGGTCCCAGACGATGAGCAAGTGCTCACTGCTGTAGACCAGGGGCTACGGAGGGTTAAGGGGGGGTGCATTGTTCCCCCCTCCTGTCCTCCTTGTCATGTCATCATTGCCCACCTGCCCCTCTCACATAGAACCTGTTTCCACCTACAAGCAGTAGCTCACAGAAGTGGGGGCAGGTGCCGTTGTTCTGTATCAGCACCCACCATTCCACCCTACAGGCAGTGGCTTCTTTCTTGCAGTGGTGGTGGTGTGTGCTGGGGTTGTCATTGTCATGGGGGTGGTGTTTAGTTGGGGGGCATCAGTGAGATGGCACAGGCAGAGGCATGTGGGGGTGCTTACCAGGCCTGCTATCCACTTCACTGGTCTCCTTGGCATCCCTCTCCACCCTCTGAGACCCTCACATCCAGTTTCAACAGGGAGGAGGGGGGGTTGTGTTGGTGAGCATGAGTCGCATGTCAGTACCCATCGTTACTTTGTTACTAGTAGTTTAAGTTCTAAATTGTGAGATAACAAAACAAGTTATTGAGGAAAAGAAGAAATGATCAAAAACAATGTACCCAGGACCCAAATGACAGTTGCCGTCATTTGGGCTCATATTGCAACTGGTTTTGTTTGGGGCCATTTAAGGCATGAAAGGGGTAAGGGTATGAGGGGTAAGGGTAGGGGGTTGGAAGTCCATACCCTTACATACCCCTGTACCCTTACTAAGGGTATAGGGGTATGCTTACATAAGAATATTGTTTGATTTTCCAGCTACAAAGGTTTATATTCAAGAATTAAATTCAGATTTGGAGTTGTCCAACATTATGATGGTTTCATTATGTCTATAAGAAGATTTGTGCAAAAACCTTGTACCCTTGACAAACCCCCCCATACCCTTGGCAACCCTTATATGTTTTCATACCTTTACCCCAAAGGGTAGGGTATTCAGGGGTAAGGGTAAGGGTATGAGATTTTACATATACATAAGGGTAACCCCTGTCATGCCTTAGGGCCATTTGGGGCCATTGATGGGGAGCAGGAGTGGCAGTAGGGGGCATATGCAGAGTGATGGTGGTGGTTGAGCCTGAGGTGTGAGGGAGGGTGGCAGCAGTGGCAGTGTCAATGGTGAGGTGGTGGTTGTTGATTGTTGATGTGACACATGTGCTCGACCTTCAGCAGAGTTTAGATTTCAGGATAAGTGGATGGATATGCAGGGCAATATGTAAGCAATAAGTGGGCCAATAAGAATAATGGTCAATCAAGTTCATTATTAAATCTGCCACTTATTGCTCTTCTTATTGTTTTCCTTATCAAATAAGTGGCAAAATAAGTAAACCAATAAGTAACCAATAAGTAGCAAATAAGTAGAACTTTGAACAACCCTAATATCTTCTTCCCCTTGTGCATCCAAATCAAGGAGCTCATAGAGCTCTAATTCCTCATCTAGACTCTGTGATGCCCTATGTTCATGTGATGTAATCCAGGACTTGTTTGTGCAATTAAATAGCTTCACATTTTCAATTGAAATAACAGAAGGCATACACCCATCCCCATCATGATCATCTTCTCCTGTCTGCCTGGCAAATGATTCTGTGATGTGGTTGAACTCATTGGTAACATCCAAGTTGTCTGGGGACTGGGACTGTAATGCTGGATTGATATGCATTGCACCCAGATCCATTTCAGTTTCAGCAATTGATGTCACAGAGGTGGTGGGCTGCTGACTCAGAGGAACTTGAGGTACAGTACTAGTAGATGCTAGTGCCACAGATGGTGTGACAAATCTTGCAGATGACGGACAAGCCAGAACATTTACTTTCTTTTTCTTTATTACTCATGAATGCTTACTACCCCAGCCTGACCCCTTTACTAATGTCTTACTACACCACACTTACCCTACCCAGCCCAGACTAGTACTTTATTGTTTCTTTGATATTCATCTTCCTTTTCTTTATGGACCTTTTAGCAATAGACATCTATTTTCCCTATTGGTAGATAAGAGATGTCTTTCCTGTATATAAACTCCAGTAGTTAGAGGTCTTGCTCCTCAGCTTGACCTAAGCAATCTACTGTCTTAACTCAACTAGCACAAACACTTAGAACTGCTCAGGAAGACCCTGAGTTGGTGACTCCTTGACCTCTTTGAAGACTTATTCAGAAAGCCTCTGGTGACAGACAGAATCTCTGACCATTGATCATCTAGATCAACAGACTAAGAAGCACTTGTACTTGAGTTGGGACACTTGTCTTAACAGATGGAGCACCTGTCTTTGCACCAAAGAAGTCCTTCATGCATTGCTTAATTTCTCCATCATGCATATGCTCATCCCAGATGTGCATCTTGAGTTCTGCAAGTGAGGTGAGGGTTTGATTGCCTAGGTGATTTCTGAGCTTTATGAGAGTATTTCCAAAAACACTGAACAAACACTTGCATGAGGCCGAATTTGGACAATTAGAAAGAATGTGATATGCAAGTTTGAAGAGCAGTGGTACTGCTGGCAATAGGGCTGATGCTGTGGTATACAATGAGTGCATCTGGAGATATGCTATTGTACTGTGCCTCATTGTTGATTGCAGAGATGTAATGAGTCATGTCTGCAGAGATGCTGGACCCAGGAAAATAATATTCTACATTTGAGAATAGCTGTTGCATATTTTCTTCATACTCTTCTGCAGTCTCCATGATAGAAAAGAAATGTAAATACAAACACTTTATAAGCAAGAGATCACCAGCTCGTGTTAAAAACTGCACTTGAGGAGAAAATGCAGCCATATTCACGAACAGGTTTAGAATGACTGCTGCAATAAATACTTCCTGAACTGCTTCTCAATGCTGTCAAGAATCACAGCACATCCAAGACCATTGGCAGGGTCCTTCACTTTGATATCTTTGTAATAAATGGAAAGTGACCCAAAAGTGAGCAGTATCTAGTCCAAATGACAAAATGCTGTCTGTGTGATATTTTCAGCTCTTGAAAGAGGTTCAAGATGAGTATTGAGCCTGTACCAAAATAAATTAGACTCTGACAGCAGTTAAATAAAGTTTGTATGGTATGTACCAAGATAATGAATGCCAAAACCTGGCAGCCTCAATGATTGCTATCATTTCTTGTGCTTTCCTCTTGTTTGCTGTCATCCCACCCAGAGGATTGAGGATCAGTTAGTCAGGCAGGGCCATCATGTCATAATTTACAAGTGCTCAGAGAGGATGTTGAAGTTTAGGTAGACATTTGAATGCAAGGTAATGTGCTGTCCATGAGAACATATGTCTTGCTGTGTAACCATTCAATAAATTCACAAGATATTTTTCTGTATGCAACATATATTGTCTCAACTTTAAAACAATCCCTGATGATGAGATTGACCTTTGGAACGTCGAATTTTTAGCACAAGCAATTGATACAGGAGGAGAACTAATCAGACCTGGTGTGCAAAACAATCTGGGCATACAAGATGTGAAAAAAAAAGCACGAGGCATCTTTCTTGCTTTTTGTGATTCTCCAGATGCATCCATCATGAATGCTACAACAGTGACCTTCCATTCTGACTGAAGATGTTCAATTACTGATGTGCAGGGCCCAGCTCAAGCTATATGAAACCTGAGCTGAGCCCTGAAGCTGCAGCTTCTGACAGCACAATGATCTCAAGTTTCACACTTGAGACTGGTGACAGTGTATTCTTGTAACTAGTATTGTAAACTACATTTTTAATTTTTGTTGAAACATATACTTATGCTTCACTGATGTGGTGATCTGAGTCCTGTACAGTTTTTCTGTTGAGAAGTAGAGGACTCAAAAGAATGAGTGAACTAAGTTGGTTATTTTTGCAAAGTACTATGTACAAGAATATATATACTACTTCGGGTCATTGCCCATTGTAAACTAAACAACTAAGCAAGAGGCGGTATCTATTTACAGCAGTGCGCTCTGCCACGTTCGTCCTTGTTCAGTTGTGCTAAGTATAGCATTGGAGTTGCCATATTCAGCTCCACCAATCAATGCTCAACACTCCCTCTAGACTCCTATGCCATTCCTAGCCGTTTAATAAAGTCATTGTGCTTTGGCTTTGGTAGTGGCTTTGTGAATATGTTGGCCAAGTTGTCGTCCATTGTGCAGTACTGAAGTTGCATCTCGTTAGAGACGAGTTTCTCGCATACAAAATGATGTTGGATGTTGATGTGTTTAGTGCAGCCATGAGTTCAGCTGTAAGGGTCTGTAGCCAGATGATCTGTTGCGTGGCTAGGCTCTTGGCCATGTATTCAGCTTCCATCGATGATAGAGCCACTGTGGGTTGCTTGTTTGATTTCCAGGAGATCGGGCCATCAACCATTTGGAAAATGTAGCCAGAAATAGATTTCTGATCATTTATGTTGGTGCCCCAATCAGCATCCAAATAGGCCAGGGGTTCGACTTCTCCCCCTTTATGGTAGATAATCCCTAAGTCACAAGTGCCGTTAAGATATTGGAAAGGGCGTTTGATGGCTGACCAGTGAGCAGGGCTGGGGTTACTCATAAATTCACTGAGTGTTTGCACTGCGAATGAGATGTCGGGTGGCATGCTGATTGCCACATACATAAGTGATCCGATAGTGCTTCAGTATTTGGGAATATCATGGTGTTTGTTGTCTGGTGTCTTTACCAATTTGACATTTGGGTCCAGTGGTGTGCTGACAGGGTGTGAATCTGCCATTCCAAACTTCTCCAGGACCTTCTTCATGTATTGTGTCTGTTTGATTTTTAGGGTACCTGCCTCCATGTCCCTGTCCAATTCCAATCCTACTATCTGCTTTGCCTCCCCCAAATCTGTGATCGTGAAGTACTTCCCCAGCTCAGCTTTCATATCTGTGATGGCATCAATATCCAATCCAAGAATAGTCATGTTGTCAATGTGGACCAACGTGATCAACAAATCTTGATTGGTGTGCCTAATATAGACGCATTGATCAGAGAATAGCCATGTGAAGTCCATTTTGAGGAAGGTTTGATTAAGCTCCTCATTCCAGGCCTGTCCTGCCTGTTTCAGCCCATAGAGAGGCTGTAAGAGCTGCCATACTCTCCCAGTTCCATCGTCATAATCTGGTGGCTGCATCATAAAGATGACCTCATCCAATGTCCCATTGAGGTACATGCCTACAACATTGACCACATGGATCACGAGCCCTAATTTCGTTGTGAGTGCTATTAATAGCCGGAAGGTTTCCAGCCACATCACTGGTGTGAAGGTTTCCACGAAATCTATTCTGGGGATCTGAGAACATCCTTTCGCCACGAGTCTTGCCTTGTGTTTTGTGATTGTCCCAATGTGATCATGTTTGATGCAGTATACCCATTTACTCGTGATTGCCTGCTGGTCTGGTGGTAAGTCAACCAATTTAAATGTACCTTGTTTGGTCAACTGGGTTATCTCAGCATCCATCCCCACCTTTCACTTTTCCCAATCCAGTCTACCCTTGGCTTCCTTTACCAAGAGTGGATCATCCTCGAGCGTTGCCCTGATCATGGCATAATCCACTGTGATATAGCTGGATTCCTCCACTACTGGCACTTGGTGTTGCCATTCCTTTGGTCCATGAGAATTCAGGTTATTCAGCAACCTGTAATTTACCAGTGGTTGTGCAGTGATGTGGGTTGATCATTCCTGAGGTACTGGTAACTTTGATGGGGTTTTTGATGTGTGATGCGGTTCCTTCTCAGGTGTGTTCTGTGCCTGGACTTCTGCTCCACTCAATGTCTGCTTGTTGTTTGCCTCACTCTCCCCCTCAAGCAGCATAGGGTGAGTAATTTCCACATCATGTGATTTCATAAATTGCCTTGATTTTAGGTCGAGCTTGGAATTTTTCCCATTCTGCTGCAAGACCCAGCAAGTTTTGCCAAATTCCTCCAGATTTGACATGTTCAGCTTCTTTCCCCAAAAGACTTCTTCAGGCACCTTGTGATCTTTGATTGCACATTTTGGGGATCTATTTTTAAGATAAGTCCCATAAGCGACCACTTCTTTCCAAAGGGAGTAAGGTAGATCATGCTGATGTAACATCACCTGTGCATGTTCCACTAGTGTTTGATTTAGTCATTTGGCAATTCTGTTCTGCGATGGTGAGTGGGGTGTCATAACATCCAATTGAATACCATTATCCAATAAGTATTTCTTAAACTCCTTGCTAAGAAATTCCCCTCCTCCATCCACATGAAGTTTCTTGAGTTTGTGATTAGTTTGTGCCTCAACCAAACTCTTGTACTGTTTGAATTTTGCAGGCACCTCCAATTTCTGTTTCATAAAATATGTCATTGTGTGCCGCGACTTGCCATCTGTGAATGTGACAAAATACCAATCTCCCCCTGGAGCCTGAGTGTGTGCCAGTCCCCATAGATCACTGACTGTGAGATCTCCAATCTCTTTGATCTTGGTTTGGCTATTTTTGGGAAAAGGTTGGACATGCTGCTTGGCAACAATGCATACCTTGCACTGTGCTGCAGGCTCCACTGTCCTATCTACCTCCATTCCCAATACCATCCCTTTATCCTTCAGCATCTTT